>CAUYPK010033045.1:0-99666 GCA_963574355.1 Loris lydekkerianus
TTCAAACCCTTATACTCTACACTTAGTAAACTTCACCTGCACCCTTCCAAGATGCACCCGAGTGTCTGGGTTTTAATGCAAACACAACCACCAAACAACTAGGTGGCGGTGGCATCTTAGTCAACTTTCTCTGTGCCTCCATTTCTTCCTTTGTAAAATAGGAATTATGATATTGCCCAGGGCTGCTGTAAGATTAAAAGAGATAACACAAGTGTAAGGTGTCCTGGAACATCATAATGTTCAATGGATGCTTATTACTACTCTCCAGGCAAGAAGGAGGAGTGCCTGGGAACCTCTCCATGCTCTGGCTTAGCCAGGAAGATGAAAAAATTCCGAGAGAGAATGGAGGCACAGAGAAATTACCAATTAAACAGGTCAAGAAAACAGCCTGAGGCAGAAGGCGATGAAAGTTTGGGATGAAGGTTTAGGATCTTGGCTGCTTGGAGGAAAGGCCACATCTTCTGAGAAATAATAACTCAGGACAATACACAGGATGGCTGAGCATTGATGGGCTGGGACCCAGTGAGCAGGACCGGGGTGGTCGGAGACAGCTAGCTCTCTCTCTCTCTCTCCTCCAATAGCATTTTCATGCAGCCCAGGCATGGCTAGAATGGCAATGAATGACAAGTGGCTGCCCCCCGAAGCACCTACTAGATGCCACTACTTTATGGCTTCAATTCCAGGCTCACAATTACCTGTACACTCCTTTGTTTTATTTCTGTCTTCCTCAGCAGGCAATCATCAACATAAGACCACAGACTTTGTCTGTCTTGTTCATCACTATATTCCTAACACTCAGCACCAAACCTAACCTGTATCAGGTCCTTGATAAATATTTGCTGAATGAAGGAAGAATGCTGTGAAGAAGGCATCATTATCACCATGTGACAGGTATGCTCAGAGAGGTTAAGTGACTTACCCAAAGTCACACAGCAAATGGGGGGTTTCATAGCCAGGGCTGGAGTTAGGAACAGAAAGGGAACATTGTTTTATAAGCACCTGAATCGGGCCTGCTACTGCATGGGGTGGTCTTTCTGCATTATCCCATTTGCTCTTTGCCGTAGTCCTAGAAGACACTCCTATCCCCAGTTCATAAAAACAAGATTTGCTGGAGGGTGTTAAGTGGCTGGCCTAATGTTGCCCAACTGGCTATGGGGCCTTACCAAGAGCCAACCCTCATTATTCTGTATTGAAATGGCTCTCCACAAAAACTGCTCAGTACAAGATAATGTGACATTTTAGTGATGCAAGGGCAAGAAGGTCAGAGGAAATGGAGCCCTGGCCTGCAGTGTAAGTGGTAAGTGCAATGATGGACAGCAAGGATTGCACACACAGCTCGGTCCCTTGGCGCCTTCTGCATCAGCTAGAATGATCTGCTGCAGAGGAGAGAAGGGACAGTAGGGACAGGGGACTGATGGTCAGATGGCAGGAAGGTGGTGGCAGCACTCAAGACCATTGAAGAATTACTCCCGGCTCAGAAATGCCTCCAAGAGGGAGGAGCTGTGGTTTCTACTGTCAGAGAGCCGCATTCTGGAATGGGTTACTGGGTGTTTTTTTCTTAGCTTTTAACTTTTTTCATTGCACAATTAATATATGAATATATTCTCACCATTTAAAAAATACAGAGATACATAAAGTAAGAAGATAAAATTCCCTCTTACTCCCTGCGCACCCTGTCCCTTGCCACAAGCTAAACCTCGGTTTGCAGTTTGGTGTGTCTCTCACCGGAACTTTCTCTTTTATTCTAATGATCTTACACATATGAATTTGGGAAAAACATAATTTTTAAATCTTTAACATATGAATTTGGGAAAAAAATAATTCAGCCCATAAAACAAGTGTATGAGTGTGGGCAAGCACACACTCACGCTCACCTGTGCATCCACAGGAATATACATTTCCCAACCCCCCCCCCCTCCCGCTGTGGGTTCCATGTCCCTGGATTTCAACCAGCTGCTGAATAAAAATATTGAAAAAATATATAAAAATTTAAATTTAAAAATACAAATTTTAAAAGGTACAGTATAACAACTCATTGGTTGGCATTTACCTTGTATTAGGTATTATAAGTAATCTAGACATGATTTAAATTATGTGGGAGAATATCCGTAGGTTATATGTAAATATGACACCACTTTATATCAGAAAGTTGATCATCTATGGATGTTGGTATGGGAGGGGGTCTGGAACCAAGGATAGTGAGGGATGATAGTATATGGTATCATTTCATGTGTTTGTAATTTAACAGAAATGGTATCTTACTTGAAGTTACTATTCAGCAACTTGCTTTCATAGCTCAACAATATGTCCTCGAGATTCTCCCACCCTGATAGAAATAGATTCACCTCCTTGTTTCTACCTGTTATGAGGCACCCCAAATGCAGAGGTGCCATGGTCTGTCTAGCCAGTCCCCTGATGATGCCCGTCTGAGTTGTTTCCATATTTCACCACATTCTCGAACTTGCTGACACCACTTCCACCATCTTCTACTGGTCACAACTCATAAAGGCTGGCCTAGATTCACAGCATGAGGAAAATAGACACTATTTCTCGATGGAAAAGACTTCAAAATATCAGGACCATGATTTCCAGTTTATCATAGTCCACTCTCTTCCACAATTACTTCCAATTCTGCCACATTCAAAATATGCTCATTTTCTGCTCCCCCCAAAAAGTCTTAAATCATATGGCTTCAGGCTCAGGCTACCACAACAAAATACCATGAACTAGGTAGCCTTAACAACAGAAATTTGTTTTCTCCCAGTTCTGAAGGCTGGAAGTCCGAGGTAAGGGTGCCACTATGGTTGAGTTCTGGGGAAGGCTCGCTTCCTAGCTTACAGACGGCCACCTTCTCACTGTGGCCTCACACAAACTTTCTCTGGTTCAACGTGTATGAAGAAAAAGGGAGATTTTATCTCTTCCTCTTCTTATAAGACCACCTGTGCTATTACGTTAGGACACCACCCATCTGACCTAACTTAATCTTTATTACATCTGTAAAGGCTTATCTCTGAATAGAGCCACTTTAAGAGTTAGAGCTTTAACATATGAATTTGGGAAAAACATAATTCACCCCATAAAACTTCTCAATCAGGGCCAGAGCGGATGAGGTTCAGAAGATGCAACTCCTACTCCGCCCTCCCCCATCCAACACAGAAAGGTAAAAACTGGACAAGATATTCACACTAGATATCACCAGTCAAAAAGGAAAGGAACAGGAGGCACTCAGCAGCCTGCAGTTCACAGCAATTCTACAATCCAGCCAGGTACATGTTGCCAGGTCCCCGGCTTCCAGGGTTGAGGAATAGCTTTTGACCAAGATCCAGTTCTGCCCCCTCCTCAGAGTGGTTCTCTAATCCATTGTTCTCCCAGACAGGGAGGCTAAGAGCCATAGAGAAATACTGGACATTTCTTAAATGTCCAATATTTACCAGTGAATACTTTTCTCAGCTTGCTTCCTCCTGCTCATAGAAAACTGGGGACACAGAGGGCTGTTTTCATTTTGAACAGCTGCAGTAACTTTCAATTCAAGCTTGTGGAGTTTTCAATGATACAACTTTCTTGGAACTGTTAATGGATTTCCTACGCATCTGACTGAGGTTTATTTAAATTAAAATAGTATGTTCATGCACTCCTGCCAGTCTCCTGCCAGTTCTCTCTCTTTCTCTCTCTTTTTCTCTCTCTCCCTCCCTGCTCGTCATCCCGACCTCCTTCTCTTAAATCTTTAAGATTCTTAGAAGCTATTTTGTCTACCTGAGAGGGTCTGCTAGTATCACTTTAAATCTTTCAAAGGTTTTAACAAGGGATCTTAAAGCAACATCCTTGATTTGATCTTTAGCCCCAGGTCTTATCTCATTTTGAAAATTGTTTACTGTTCGGATAACAAGATAAAAGACAATTTTATTTTTCAACTTCAACAAGTCTCTGGCCTTCTATATTTCTCTAAATTATAGGCACTGGCTATTACCAGGCCCTGCTTTGATGCACACTGTCTGTATAATCTTCACAGGGAATTTGGGAAGAAGGCCAGTCCCCCTCACCTTGCAGGTGAGGACACTGAGGCTGAAGAGATGGTCCAAACTCACAAAACTAGTGAGAGAGGCTACCCAGAAAAAATGAGGTCTAGGAGAACATAGCTCTTCTCAAGGAGGCCCCAAGGACACGCCTGCAAGGTCCTCCCCATGGTGACTCAGCTTTTAGGAATTTGTAGAAACTTAACTTCTTAGGACCTGGGAACTAATGCTTGCTTCTGCTTCTATAAAAGTCTACAGTGCTGTAAAAACCCTACTCTGCTTCTCCAGCTTGATTCAAACTGACCAATGAGAAAGGTACCTGTGGGCCAGAACTTTTTGACTAGGGATACAAAGGAAAAGACTGAGCCAGTTGGGCAGCAAGGCCATTTTGGGACTCTGGTCTACCATCACTCTGCCAGCTGGAATAAAGCACTTCCTCTTTTAAACACAGTGTCTGGATGTTCTTTCTCTCCATTGGGCCTTGTCTTCCTGAAACACTAGGAGGTATCAGAATTTGAACACTTTTATTCATACATGCAACAAATGTTTGTTGAGCCCAAGCTGAGTGGTATTGTAAGCACTGGGAACACAGAAGCAAACAGAAGAGACACCCCACTGTCCTTACGGAGTCTACAATCCAGTGAGGGAGACAGACCTCAGCCAGTGAACAAATAGATGACATGTCCAGTGACGGCTGGTACAAATAAACAACAAGTAATAAGGCAGAGTAGGGTGAGAGTGTGTTCCAGTAGAGACAGGAGCACAGGGCAGGGACATTGGTGTTTTATTAAGAGTACCCAGGGAAGTCTGCTCTCACACCAGACCCACAAGGTGTGAGACAGCGCGGTGCAGATACTTGGGGAAAGGGCATTTAGGTGGAGGGTACAGCTTGGGCAAAGGCCTAGGAGAACAAGCAAGTGAACTGTCTTGAGTGGTATGAGCAGAGGACAGTGGTGGGAGTCCAGGGCAGAGAGGATGAGGAGGAGGTAAGGAAAACCATGGAAGGTCTTCAAGGAAAATCGTTTGGGGACTGGACTTCACCCTGAATGAGAGTGAGGCCAGGGCATGATGCAATTTCCATTTTTACAGGATGCCTCTGGATCTTCCACGACGTGTCAGGACCCTCTCAACCAGGCTGGGGAGCTCTGGTTAATGGGCAGGGGGAAGAACTTGCTCCCAAGCCCACCCCAGCCACAGCACCCTCACCACCATCCCCCAGTCCCGCTGGACTCCAGCTCCGTTTGCTTTCTCTCCACCCTCCCAGCCACAATGTCCCTTCCTTGTCCTCCTCCCTGGAGTCACTCACTTCCCCAAGACAAATGGCAGCTTCTTCCTGCCTATCCATCACTGTTCATGGGTCCATCCACTAGCAGACGCTCCCCCATCCTGCCCCCAGCCCCACCGTCCTTGCTTGGGGATGGGGTCCATTGATCAGAGGCCCATCTGCCGCCTGTCACGTTCTGGCGGCCCTGACAGCAGGAGACAGAGCTGTTGCTGGCCAGGCCAGGCAAGGCCAAGGAAAAGACAAAAGTGTCCCCCCACCCACACACCCCCTACGGACTGGAACTAAAGCAGGAGCTCTGCCCTGGAGGAGAGAGTGCGTGGCAGGGCTCCAGGCAAGCCTTCCCCAGCCAGGAGCTGCTCCTCCAGGGCAAAATGGAAAGTGAGTTCCACAGGACAGGCTTGCAAAGGCTCCCAAGCCCTCCCCACATCCGTGTCTGCTCCAAGCTGGGTGTGCAAAGCTGGGGGACCTGACCAGATGTGAAAGACCCCCACCCCAATCTAGAATCCAGCTCTTCCCAGACCTCCTCATCTGCCTCAAACTACCAGGCCAGACCCAAAGTGGGCACAAACCCAAAGTGGGCACATCCCTCCCCCTGCTAGGTGACGGGGAGGATGGCTGCAGCACTGCTTGCTCTCTGGCCCTGCTGGCTGGTAGGAGGCCTGGAAGAGGGAGCAAAGGCTCTGCATTAATCACCCAGGGCCAGCCCTATAGGGTCCCTTGGGTAACCATGCATTGGCTGGTCTCCCTACCCAAGGGGCATCTTCCATGGAGCTGCCGCTCTGGGTGCAGGTCACCACCATCCCCTCTGTCTGAAGGTGGTAAATGTTCCCATAGTTGCTGGCCCCGGACACTGCCCCATCCCCTGCGTCCCCTCTCTCTGCCTACATGTGTGTATATTGTCCTTTCAATAAACGGCTCTCAGTTACTCAGTTGGAAATCGTGCACTGGGCCAGGACCCAGGCAGCAGGGAACAGAGGTGGGAGTGCCCAAGGACCTCCCGGGGCGGCAGCGAGGCATCCGCGCCAGAGGCCCAAGCCCTGGTAAATACTCTGTCCCAGGGACTTCACTTACAAAACACGCATTCCCCTGGGTGAGGCTGGCCCTGTCTCCCACCCTTCCATCCTAGTCTCTCCCAGCCTCTGACCACTTGGCCTCATCTCATGCACTGCAGACTTTGGCCCCTGGCTGCGGCCCCTGTTCCCCCAAGAGAGTCACCTCGCACCGGCCTCACCATCACCTGCATGCCATCTCACCACTCCCTCCTATGGCCAAATCGTACACAACCCAGCCCAGACCTTGGCAGGGGTGCTTTGCAGAAATCTCTTCTTGATATCAGCTAATATGTGCTTCTGGTCAGTTCCTCCAATTATTCCCAGCCAAGCTCTCCAGGGCTCTGGGGAATGAGTTGGCTCCCTCAGCCACGCAGCCCACGTGGGTCTGAGGAGAGGTGATGGTGGAAGCACAGGCCGGAGACACAAGCTTTGAAGATAGACAGCGTGGACCAAAGAATGTTCTAGAGTGACACTGGGAAAGGCAGAGAAAGGTCCTCTTCCCAGAAGGGGAGACCTTGATTTTAGCCCATCAGACCCACGCGGACTTCCGACCTGCAGAACTGTAAGATGACACATTGGTTTATAAAATGCTGACTTTATGATGTTTTTATGAAAACAAAGTTAGGAAACTAACATGGATTTTTGTCTCCAGACACCCTCTTTTGAGACTAAGCTCACTCAACTTCTGTAAGCCAGGGAGTGTGGCCTGGGGACAGTATGGCCTCTCCAGCTTCCTGTTTTCTCATTTCGGAAACAAATTTCTTTACACTTTACCCCTCATTTCTTTACACTTTACCCCTCCTTGTGGAGAGGCTTTGAGGATGAGTCAATAGCCACACAATGGTTATCACATCCAGGCAAAGCACTAGAAATACTGAGCTCACAAAAATGGCTAGCAGATGTCATCGTTGCTGTTGTTGTTATTGTCGTTGTTGTTTGAGTTTTGCTGTTGCTCAGTCCTTTTCTATCAGGCACCTCTGCTCCGGGAAGCATGCTTGACAAAGTCTGGGGACATTTTCTGGTTGTCATAGTGGGGGGAGGGGGACTAGAAGTGGGTACAGGCCATGCATGGAAGCTTCCAAACATCCTGCCATGTACAAAACATACTCTCCCCTTCCCAATAAATAATTATTTGGTCTAAAATATCCGAGGTGCAAACGTGGAGAAACTCTGCTGGGACGGACGCTACAAACCCTTCAAAAAACTCTCTGGCGCCTACCCCTGCAACTCTAGTTTCTACCACAAGGTGGCGGCTGAGCTAGTGCCTCGCTTTCCCACACCGCGGGATCCTTCCGAGCCTAGGTTCGCTGTTGATGAAAACAACGAATGTTGTTTCATCAAACATCAATGTTTGATGAAAACGCTGTTTCATCAAAGGCTGGGCGCCGTGAAACAGCAGACCGTGTCCATAGAACTACGTGGTGCTACCTCTCTATGCAGCATATTAAAGAACGCATCCACACGCATCTTTTCCTTTGTTCCTCAAACCTTTCTGAGGCAGGTATTGTTCTTCCCATTTTAAAGAAGAGAAAATTGAGGCTTACAGAAGCAACTCTTCTCTCAAACCAAGAGCCTCCCTAATGGTTGTTGGCTGGAGCACTCCTGGCTTGGTATTGTGGTTCCACAAACTCAGAGTGCAGAACATTCTCTGCATTTGGAAAACGCCCACAGCCTACGGTTACTGGCTGGTCTCTACGTTTGTGCCTGCTTCATCCTTCTGGGCTGCTGGAGGCTCATCACCTGAACCCAGAGGCTCCCAAATATGCCCACAGGATGTAATCCTGCCGGAGCTTCAGAAAGTTCTGGAGCCTTTGTCCCATCTCCATTGTGATTTAATTTGGAATTGTTTAAGATCCCACGCGTGATTTGAATGGGCAAATAAGTCTCAGAACCACTCCTGCCTTCAGGGGCATCTTTTAGAATCAATGCCGCTCTTTTCAAGCATTTGGCTACCTCCTTAGCTTTCTGAAGATTTGAGGGCAGGAGCAGGAGGCCTCCCTCTGTCTCTGTCTACGCTCTTCTCCCCAGGGCAGGCAGTGGCCCTATCTCCATCTTTGTCCTTGCAGAAGAGTTTACCCCACTTTCAGGTCCTGCTATGACCCATGCAAGATTGTACAAAAACTTTCTTTTGACATAAAAATGCAGTTTTGTTTTGGTTTTTGAGACAGATTCTCACTTGGTCCCCCTCAGTAGAATGCCATGACGTCTTAGCCCATAGCAACCTCAAACTCTTGGGCTCAAGTGATCCTCTTGCCTCAGTCTCCCAAGTAGCTGGGAATAAGGCAACTACCATGTCTGGCTTTTTTTTTTTTTTTTTTTTTTTTTGGTTTAGCAGGCCTGGGCCACATTCTAAGGCACCACCCCTGGAGCATATGGCCAGCGCCCCAACCATTGAGCTATGGGTGCCCAGCCTGCAGTTTGTTTTGTTTTGTTGAAATGAATTCTGACAAGCCAAATGTCTTTATTTTGTTACAGTTAGCATATAAAGTAAAACACTGTCCAGAGCAGTGGCTCTTGGCTGTACTAATATGCATTTTTTTTTTTTTTTTTTTTTTTTTGGCAGGGGCTGGGTTTGAACCCACCTCCGGCATATGGGGCCAGCTAACTACTCCTTTGAGCCACAGGCGCTGCCCTAATATGCACTTTTAAAGAATAAAACTATACCCAGACCATTATCCAGACTAACTATGTCAGAATTTTTAGGTAAATTTCCCCAAGTGATTCCAATGTGTAGCCAAGTTTGCAAACCGGTTGTCTGGGCCATTGGTACTGCGTGTGGCCCTTTAAAGTGGTTAACCATTAGCAGAATCGCCTGTGAGCCATTAGAAATACTGAGTCTCAGGCCATCCACCAGGATGACTGCATCAGAACCTGCATTTCACAAGATTTCTGAGCATCACTCCAGAGCCAAAAATAAGTCAATGCAAACTGCTGCCCCTTGTCCACAAATCTTCAGCTGCAACCAGTCTCTGCCAAGTCATTCCTGTGCCTTGACTCTCTCCTAGAAATGGTGCTGATTGGGGATGGGTTGTTAGGGAGGCAAAAGGAAGAGGGTGCCCTTCATAAGCCATCTCTACATACCGATGTCCCTCTCTCTCACATTGGTTCTGTTTCTTTAGAGAACTCTAATACACTAGCCATCCAGGAAACACAAGTTAAAATTCCACCTACCTCAGGGAGGGCCGTCAACTTTACTCAGTCTACCATTCAAATGTCAACCATATCAAGGAACAGACACACCCAGAATAATGTTTGACCACAGGTCTGGGAACCCCATTCCGTGGGTGACATGTACAATTAACCACCATAACTAATGTTGTTAGAAATGTGTTTCCCATGTTTAGGAGATACTTACCGATACTTCAGTGAACTCTAGCCCATTCTAATCAGTCCTAGTGATTCCTTTACCAATTGACAGAGACTAACCTTTTGTTGTCACCTGTGTCAGAAAGGTTTGATCAGTTTGGCTTTCGGCCATGAGCAGGGCCTGTGTCTTGGGATGCAGGCATATGGGCACAGTGGAAGCTAAATCTTTGTGTCTTTTCGCTTGGCAGTTTTCTCCAAGGTCATGGATAAAGCCTTCCTCCTCCAGAGATCAAATGCTCTATTTATCCTTTCTTCCGGCCTTTTGTTGTTTTATTTTTTATTTTCTGCTGTTTCATCTACCTAATCTTTATTTTTTGAACTCCAGAAAAAGATGAAGATCTAAATGGACTATTTTCTAAACAACCGGATTTACAGACAGCATTTACTGAATAATCCATCCTCCTTTTATTGATATATAATCCTTCACTTTTCATCGACTGAGTTCTTATTCAGGGATCTATTTCATTCTATTGATTTGTCTATCTTCTCTTATGCCAGTAACATACTGGTTTTATTATTGTAGCTTTATAATGCATTTTAATACCTAGTGAGGCGAGCCTTTTTCCCAATCGGGTTAGCTAGTCTCTTCTCTTTGGGTTTCTGGGTTTCTCATGTGTGTTTCAGAATCAGTTTCTTCCCTTTTGTTCACTGACATCACAGAAATGTGACTCTGACATTCACAGGGGGTTGTAGTTTTAGGCAGACTTCATGGGGGTGCTCAGCCTCCCAGAGAGGATCCATCACCTGAAACTTCCTAGCTTGAGTACCTGGACTTTGGGTCTCACTGACTCCAGACGGCAGTTGTGTGACTGAAAAAGTGAAGATGGGGCTGTATGTTTCTTCCCCCCAACTACTTCAGTGTTTCTGCTAAATAAAAGTCCATTTTTATTCTTACAGGAGCTGAGCAGGGAGATGTTTTACACCCAGTCTTCACCCTCCATGATCTATGTCCCTTTTACAAACTTATCTCTGGGTTTTTGCTCAGTTTATAAGCTAGGGGCAATCTTTCTTCCCTAAAGCCTCCTTCCACCACAGTCTGGAGGAACCTTGAGATTTCCTGCCGATGATTTAAAGGGCTATAACACTCGCAGGCTAGATTTGTTTTAGTGTCCATAAAACTCAAAAATTTCATAAAACAATTGGTGAAAATAAAATTACCAAAAAATGATATAGTGCCAGCAGACTGTATAATAGTTACGGGAGAAATGGAGACTATGATTCACTGGGGGATAAAAATGACAATGTATTTATTGCAGTGCACTGACAAGAAACTAATTTGTCCCTTTTACTTTTGAGACAGGGCAAGAATTCCGATTTTCCTCTCCTTGCGCTGACTCTGACAGGCAAGGTGATAGGAAATGCTACTCACCCTCGGGGCTGCCTGTGTGTCCACGTGCGCACCAACGGGAGGGGTTTCAATAAAAACAACACTGTGTCTGGCCTCATCTCGGCTTGTATCTTTCTGGGCTTTGAAAAAGTTGGCTCAACCTCATGTGCACGTGTGTGTGTGTGTGTAATGCATTGCGTGTGTGTGAGTGTGCAGGCATGTATGTGAGGGGGTTGTGTGGGCATGTATGTGTCCACATGTGTGGTTGTTGAAGAAGGTAGTCGGTAGGGGAATGAATACTATTTTGCAGAGGAGATGTGTGCTCTAAAAAATAAAGGATCCACCAGAAAAATGAAAATAAATGAGAACAAATTGAGAGAATGGTGGAAATCACATCGGGGTTGTTTGATGATGGTGGGGGTGATGACTTCCAGGAAACGGGAGGGAACGTTCCAGAGTCATCGAAATGGTCTCTGTCTTGCTGGGGTATACACAGGTGAGCTTTATTTTATGTAATTATCCTTACTTGAAAAGGAGACAAGAGAAGGAAGTCTTCTGACCTGATAGATAATGGTCAGACACAGAGTATGCCATGTTGGGAAGCCCAGAGGGTAAGTCCCTGAATGTCTGAATGAATGAATGAATGAATGAATGAGAGGCTGAACTTAATTCTCCCGAGTGTTCAGGATGAACCATGCTGTGGAGAGTGGCTTCTGGGAAGGGCTTGTTATACCCACTTTACAGATGAGGCAGTTGAGGCTTAGACAGGTCACTTGACTTGCGACAGGTCATATAACTACTGAGAGGCAGTGAAAGAAAGTGGCCCTGGCGTTAACTACCCAAATTCATCAGGCCAGTGAAAGAGGCACTCATTTAAGAGGACCTGAGTTGGCTGACTGCCAGTGCCCATGGGGGGGGGGGCACTCCCTCAGGGCTGGGTGCCCTGTGCTCCCTGAGTTGGCTCTTGCAGGAAGGCAGCTCCTGGCACCATCTGCTGGGAGGAGACATGATGAGGGGACTGTGCACAGCGGTGTGGGGAGGATGGAGAGCACCAAAAGGGGAGGGGAGGCACCCTGGGAGGGGCGGGGGGTGTTACTAAGGCTGGGGTGGGATCAAGAGCTCTGCCTTGAGGGACGAGGGATCCAGGTACAGGAAGGAGCAGGGGATCTGACCCCGAACTGCTCTCCTGTCTCCCTCCAGTCCCACCTGGGGTCCAGTAGACACAGCCCTGGGGGTCAGTCTTGCTGGGGTACAGAACAGAGTGGCAATGGGGTGGGACTGGGGCACAGCCCCGAGGGGGTTGACACCTGTGGAAGGAACTTAGGGCAGGCCCTTCCTGGGTCCCCAGGCTTTCCACTTGAGCACTAATAGAATATAAAGAAAGTCTTTTGGGGTGAGTTTCGGGCAGACGAATCACACCACCTACACAGAGGTAGGCATAAAGGTCATTCAGGGCGCAAAGAGGAGGTCCTGTCAGGCATAGGACTCAGCCCAGTCCCTGACCAACTCTTGGACCTTGCCATGAGCAGGGTCAGAGATGACCCATTTGGTGCCTTTAATGGTTAATTCTATGTGTCAACTTGATTGGGCCATTGAGTGCCTAGATATCTGATCCAACATTATTCTGGGTGTGTCTGCAAGGATGTTACAGTCTACCTGAGTGGACTGAGCAAAGCAATTGTCCTCCCTAAGGTGAGTGGGCCTCATCTAATCAGTTGAAGGCCTGAATGAATAAAAAGGCTGACCCTCCCTGAGTCGGAAAGAATCTCTCCTCCTACTTAACTGCCTTTTTTTTTTCTGCCTTCTGACTTGAACTGTAACATTCATTCTTCCTGGGTCTCAAGCCTCCTCTTCCTGGGGCCTATACCATCGGTTCTCCCAGTCTCCTGCTGGCCAATTCACAACTCAGGTCTTGGGGCTTGTCAGCCAATTCCCTCCAACAAATCTGTTTCTATGGGGTTTTGTACATCCTATTGGTTTCTTTCCTCTGGAGGACCCTAACACAGTGCTCTTTCCTCAGCGATTGCAAGGGGAACAGCATTTGATGAGGCAAGAGCAAAATGTTCTACTCCAGGCAACCAAAGCAAAGTTTCAGGGCCAAGGGCAGGGCTGGATGCGTGAGTGAATTCCCAGCATGGGCAGTCCAGGATGCCAGCAAGGAGGCGGGGTCTGTGGTCAGTATCTGTGTGGTCCTCCCTGCCCAGCTGCCATCCTCTGTGCTCCTATTTCAGGACCACAATTTCAACCTGAACACCATCCCTCTCTCACTCTCAGGCCACATGGTTTGAGTTGGGCTGAGCCGGCCCTTGGGGTGAGCATGACATATGCCTGGCCAGGTAAAATGGCACACTCAGTTGGACCAATCTGGTCCACACCAATAAGAGTCAGTCCTGGGAGTTTTCCTAGAACTATCTTAAAAAGAAAAAAGTTTTCCAGCCAGCCATGGTCGCTCATGCCTGTAATCCCAGCAATTTGGGAGGCTGAGGCAGGAGATTTGCTTGAGGCCAGGAGTTTATAGACAAGCCTGAGCAATATAGTGAGACCCTGTTTCTATAAAAAAAAATAACCAGACATGGTGGCACACACCTATAGTCCCACCTACTCCGGAGGCTGAGGCAGGAGGATCACTTGAGCCTAGGAGTTCAAGGCTGCAGTCCACACCACTGCACTCCAGTGTGGGCAGCAGAGTAAGAATCTGTCTCAAAAACAAATTTTAAAAAGTCTCCTCAGGGGCGGCACCTGTGGCTCAAAGGAGCAGGGCGCCGGCTCCATATGCTGGAGGTGGTGGGTTCAAGCCCAGCCCCAGCCAAAAACTGCAAAAAAAAAAAAAAAAAAGTCTTCTTAGCTGTGGGGTTACTCAGCATGAAGGTGAAAATCGGGGTTGCAGAAGCTATTCTGATTGAGAATTGAGAACACAGAAAGGAAAGGAGCACTGGAAGATCAGGGCAGACTCCTGACACCACTGGCTGCCCTCCTGGAACCAGCCCTTCCTGAAGGCAGCCATATCTCTAGATGCCTCAATTATACGAGTCAATAAAGTGCTGACAAATACAGAGTCCAGAGCTCAGAGAACAAAAACAGAAACAATTTTAAATTAAAGCTAAGGGGAGTGAGGGTTAAAAGGGGGGAAGTCAGTGCTAAGAGATGATCTTAGTGGAGAGGAACTTGGAAGGAAGGGTGAAACCTGGCCTGTCCTTCCAGAGTCTCAGGATGCCCAATATCCTGCTTCCTAGAGAAAGCGTGCAGGGCTCTTCCCTGAAAGCAGCCTTTCTGTGGCTAAGTTTCTGCCTGCCTTTCTGGAAGTTTGGTATGCAGTCATTATTGGCACCTCAGAGCCAACTACAGGCAGGGGATTAAAGCTGCTACATCATTAGTCAAATGCCAGGAGCACTCATTACCACCAGTGAACTTTGCAGGAAACACGCCTGTGTCATTCTTCTCTATCCCCTCCCCCCCATTCCCTCCTGCACCTGCTCCTCCCCCAGCCATCTCTAAGTCCTCTGGGCTTTGCCAGCTCAGTTGCCTAAATGCCTCTCGAACCTGCCCACACTGCCCTGCATCTACATTGCCTACCCCCTGGCCATGTCAAGAGCCTCCTCACAAGCCCACTCAGAGCAGAAGAGCTGCTCCCCACACAGGGGCCCCAGGAACCCTCCAGCTCAACATCTCTGAGCTGGGAAACCTGACTTCAGCCTTCGTCCTGGGGCAACACTCAGGTCCTCTGGGCAGTGCAGTGAGCAGCTCCCAGCAGGGTGGGGTGGGTGCCCATAAGACAGTGGCTACCAGCAAGAGGACAAGGTCACACTGCACTTGGCTGGAGCTCCCCAAAGACCCTAGGAAGTCGCCGCTTCCGCTCTCCCAACAGAATCAGCACAAGGCTGGTTCACAGGACCAAGCATCTACCCATCCTGATCTTCAGAAGCCTTCATTCAAGCACCCTGACACACACACCCAGACACACACAGACACACACACACACCTGTTTATTTTTCATTGCAACTGCAGTGTACAGCTCTGGGCATGGGGAGGGTACAGAAGGACCTGAAGCTGCAGACCATGGCAGGGGGGAGCTCAGGTGAGCTCCAATGAGGAAGAGGTTGGGTGACCAATCTCAGGTCTGTGAAGATGCACAGACAGTGCAGCCTAAGAGCGCTGGAGAGAAAGGGCCCCCATACCTGGAGGGAGAATTAGCCTCCCCCCTCCCCCAGGCAGAGGCCACATTTCTCCAAAGAAGACAGCTCTTAGCATCTACCTCTTTTGGGGTGGGTTCAAGGGTCCAGGTCCGGACTATACAAGGTAAAGGTTGTCTCTGTGTTATGTGTAGTCTGTCCTACGGAAAAACCCATGTGACAAGCAACAGAGACGACACCACCGCCACTAACCAGCAGGCACCAAATCCTGCCAACAACCTGTGAGTGCAAAGGGAAGCATGTCTCCCTCAGTTAAGTCTTCAGATGAGACTGCAGCCCCAGGAGTATGAGAGCAACCTCATGAGAGACCTCAAGCCAGAGGCATCCAGCTAAGCCATGCCCTAATTCCTGACCCACAGAAACTGTGAGATAATAAATGTTTGTTGTATGGGGGGGGTGTTTGTTGGTTGTTTTGTTTTGTTTTTGAGACAAGAGTCTCACTATGTCACCCTCCGTAGAGTGCCATAGTGTCATAGCTCACAGCAACCTCAAACTCTTGGGCTCCAGTGATCCTCTTGCCTCAGCCTCCCAAATAGCTGGGAGTACAGGTGCCTGCTACAATGCCAGGCTATTGTTAGAGACAGGGTCTCACTCTTATTCAAGTTGTCTCCAACTCCTGAGCTCAGGCAATCCACCTGCCTCAGCCTCCCAGAGTGCTAGGATTACAGGTGTGAGCCACTGCACCTGGTTGTTTGTTGTTAAGCTTCTAAACTAGGGGCTAATTTGATAACTAAAACTCCTAGTACACCAAGCTATCAATCCGATGTGTCAGTCTGAGGTATATGCCCTCCCACAGTGTGCACCTGTGTGCATGCTGGCTATTTACACATTATCAGTTCCCATTGGCACGGCCATGCTGCATGACAAACAGCTCCAGTACGCGTAGACATCAAACAGCTGTTAGTGCTCCCAACCTTGGCTAGACTCCCTCATGCGTCTGCAGGTCAGTTGGCTATAGACGTTTATGGCTTCAGCTGGGGTAACTGGGTGGCTCCCCACGTGCCCTTTAATGGTCCCTCACCTCATCCTCCAGTTCAGGCTTCTTCATGGGCAGCTGGGTAGAGTCGTAAGGGAGCCATGGGAACAGCAAGCCACCTTGAGGCCGAAGCTCAGAACCAGCTCAATGTTCCTTCTACCTTATTCTATTGTCCACAGCAAGTGTCAAGTACAGCTCAGATCAAAGATGAAATCGACTTCATCTTCTATGGAGAGAAACTGAAAAGTCACTTTCAAAGGGCATGGATTCAGGCAGGAATGTAGCAGTGAGGACATTTTCGTAATCTATCCCAGCTACCCAAATGCGTGGCATGCCCCTTCTATGGCATTCTGCAACCCTTATGTCTTCACCTCCAGTATGTCTGGCTTAGATCAGCACTATGTGTTTAGGGCCTGTATATTGGTTTTCATACCAATGTGTGCAACGTTCACACGCAGACAAACTCGGAAGTTAGCTGCGCATGCATGTAGGCACTAAGTCTCAGGAGCACAAGCTCGCTGCTTGCAAGTAGAACGTCACACAGAGTCACATAAAGATACAAACATATTTGATATGTATTCAACATGTGCACACACCGACGTTCACTGTGCTTTGTCTATGTGTACACACCCACCCGTTACCACACAAATGCAGGTACACCTAGTTTATTTTAGACAGCCCAATCAAAAGCCTTGACATTCAGGCTGGGCACGGTGGCTCATACCTATAACCCTAGCACTCTGGGAGCCTGAGGCAGGTGGATTGCTTGAGCTCAGGAGTTAGAGACTAGTCTGAGCAGGAGTGAAACTCTATCTCTACTGAAAATAGAAAACTAGCCAGATGTTGTGGTGGGCTCCTGTAATCCCAGCTACTTGGGAGGCTGGAGGCTGAGGCAAGAGGATCACTTGAGCCCAGGAGTTTGAGGTTGCTGTGAACTATGATGCCATAGCACTCTAGCCTGGGCAACAGAGTGAGACTCTGTCTCAAAAAAAAGAAAAAGTGTTGACATTCAGACACAGATGTGTGCACATACAATTTTAGGAGCTGTACACATGACCACAGGGTACCCACAGATACATGCACAAGGTGGTGGCTCTGGACAAGCTGCTCTGAGTGGTCTGCTTACCACGTGAACACTGTGCACGTCCCATACCCCAGGTGGGTAACTCGGGATTAGAGTGTGAACCCACCAGTCCCAATTGGGCTGTTTTCTGCTTCCAGAAAGATAAATGTTCTCCTCTCAAAGATGAGCTGCCAACCACACAAATCACTGCTCTGCAGCTCCTGCACCTCCCACTCTGGCCCTCCCCCATTACTCATCCAAAGAGTAATAATAATTAGACAAGGACAAATCACTGGGCTGAGCTGGGGATGGCCCCACTCAATAAAGGGCTGTTTCCTTGGCAATCAGGGCAGGTGGGCAAAGGCAGATGGTTCTGGGAGGCCCACTAGAGGTGGGTGTGGAGAACTGCAGCCCCGGGCTCAGCCCCTCCTGCAAGCTGAGCAGAAGTTTGAGGAACCCCAAATGTAGAGAACCAGGCAAATGCAACCCCAATCCTTGGAACACTCATTAATTTTGCCTTAAAAGCACACATGCAGGGAAAGGGAGATTGATGACAATCTGTCCTGTCTTGTATTCTACATTAAACGGTACAGAGCTCATCTCTTTTTTGCCAAAATTTTTGCTTCTAAAGAGTTGAAATTTCTAGGACATGTGCTTTATTTCTAAATACTATTTACTAAATTACCATTTAATACTAAGAGCTTGTTTTTAAAAAAAATTGAATAATATAAAAGTATATAAAATATAAAATGAAAGTTCCTCTCCTATAAGCCCAGTTCTACTCCCCTGAGGTGGCACCATTAGCCATTTCTAGAACTTTCTAAGGCACACAAATAGATACATACACAAACAGCAGGGTATTAATTGACCTATTACACAGCACTGACTATGTCCCAACCAGTCTCCTAAGCGTTTCCTGTCCATTAGTTCATCTAATACTTGTAATAACTTTGTAAGTTATATAGTATCTATCCCCATTTTTTAGATAAGAAAGGCAAGGCACAGAGAGGTTAGGTAACTTACCCAGGGTTCCACAGTCAATGAGTAGCAAAACTGGAATCCAAACCCAGGCAGCCTCACGCAAAAACTCAAACTCTTATCCACTGCACTCTGCTGCCATCTTCCTGTGGCCTCCTTCCCTGTGTCTTATGTCCAAATTTCCCTCTTCTTATGTGGACACCAGTCCCCAGATGAGGGCCCACCCTGGTCAAGTATGACTTTGTTATAGAATGAATACCTCCCTCCAAAATTCACATGTTGAAGCCCTAACCCCAGCAGGAGGTATTAGGAAGTAGACCCTCTGGGAGGTAACTTGGTGGAGATTAGGTCATGAGGGTGGGGCCTTCATGATGGAATTAGTGCCCTTATAGGAAGAGAAAGGCACAGAAGATCTCTCCCCACCAGCACACACCCAGGAAGGGTACACAGTGACAAGGTGTCTGCCTACAACCCAGGAAGCAGGCCCTCACCAGACACCAAATCTGCTTGCCCTTTGATCTTGGACTTTCCAGCCTGCAGAACTGTAAGAAATAAATGCCTGTCAACCAAAAATTATTTTAAACCAGATTTTTTTTTTAAGTAATGTTAATTGCTATAAAAAATAATAGTGAACTCCGGAGGGAGTCAACTGGGGAGAGACACATGGGGATGCTCCCCTGTTCAATGTCTTGGCCTGGCTGGTGGCTGTATAGGTGTCTGCTTTCTAAGTTTACACTAAACTGGACATCTCTGTTTTGTGCACTTTTCTGGGTATTAGTGATTTCTCACTATTTTTAAATTTTAAAAAAGACAAAAATGATTATTAAGCATGGCAGACATGTAGACCAGAAACGCCTGGGTATGAAAGAGGAAAGAGAAGAGAGGGAGTTGATCAAATGAAGACCTTTGGTAAAGAGAGAAGGAAGGCAGGGGGAGAGAGGGAGGGAGGGAGGTAGTATTTCCTGTACCGCAAATACTGAGTAATTTCATACCCATTCCATGTGTACAGGCTTTTTTTACACAGACAGGATGCTACTACACATATCATTCTGCCCTCTGGACAGTGCGTCACGGGCCTCTCCCACGTCAGCACATACATAGAGCAGAGCTGATACTTCACCCCACTGCCTGGCGCTCCACTGTGTGGCTCCACAACACTTTATGCATTGGTTCGCCACTGGTGGTTGCCTCCAGCATCTCATGAATAGCACTCCAGGCTGCAGCAAGCCTCCCCACTCAAGATCCCCACACACCTCGGCCAGGGTTTCCACAGACTCGAATCTCCAAATGGAACATCCAGTCAGAAAACTGTTGGCAAAGATTAACTGATGTGGAATTTTTTTTCTTCCCTGTTGCTATGTATTTTTTTTTTTTTTCTTTTTACTAATTTTTATTATGACAAAATGTATATAACAGAACGTTGGTCATTCTAGCCACGTTTTAATCATGTTTTACTGTACTGTTCATTCAGCAACATTAAGTTCATGCTCGGTTGCTATACAACTATCGCCTTTATCCAGCTCCAAAACCTTTTCATCACCCCAGACAATAACAATAATAAGTTATTGCCTACCCATTAAGCAATAACTTACTATAACAACTCCCACCTCCCACATGCCCTGGTAACCCCGATTCTACTTTCTGCCTTCTTGAGTCCGACTAGTTTAGATATGTCATACAAGGGGAAGACAAAAAAAACAAATGCTGCATGAGACCTGTTGGGTTTTGACCCCTCTGCCCCAACTGTCCTCTTTTCAGGCTCCCATCTGGTGGAGGGGGTGGAGAAGAGCAGAACAGGGGAATCCTGGCTTTCAGGTTGAAGAGGCAAGATGTGGAAGATACTTGAGAGCGAGCTTTGCTTCCTTCAAGGGGGGACTTAAAATGGGAAATGTTCTAAACTACAAGAAGGAGAAGGGTTGAAGAATGACTGGGGTGAGGTTTTAAGCCACTCTAAATCTCAGTTTTCTTGTCTGAAAAATGGGGATAATTACGGAGTGAACGTGTGAGCCGAAGAAGGGTCTGCAGGGAGCACACCAGGCAGGGGAACAGCAAGCACAAAGGACCAGATTAGAACATGCAGAAGAATTAACCAAGATGTTTCTAAAATGCAGACACAACCCTCAGCCCCAGCTTCAGAGATTCTGGTTCAGCAAATCCAGGAGGGACCCAAGAATCTCCATTTTCATAAGCCAGTAGTAAGTTTGATACACAGACCACATTTTAAGAAAATCAGGTTTTATAGTTCTCCTATGATTCAGGGGTGTCCAACGTGCAGGCCGAGGGCCACATACAGATTATTTGAGGACTGTTTTGCTTATCTGGGGTGTCAGATATTATCACAGACCTTTCTTTTTTCTTTCTTTCATTCATGTTCGTGTATTTGGGGTGGCCCAAGACAACTCCTCTTCTCCCAAAGTGCAGCAGAAAAGAAAAAAGATTGGACACCCTTGGTAGAGCCTCACGCATTCTCAAGGAATCCTTGTATGTTTTTGTAAAATCCCAAAGGCATTCTGGTTTAAGATCCGGCAGATCCTCCCCTTCCTATGCGTCCATGGGCCCTTCAGCAACAAAGACAGAAGAGGGTGCCCAGCCAGGAGGTCTGGGATGAGGGATTTGGGGGCCAGACAGCTATAACTGCTGTTGGGTGAAGGGTTGAAGGGCACCTAAGCCAAATGCTCTGCCCCTCACCCCAGGGTTCTACTTTCTAACTTGGGACAAGGTACAATGATGGCAAATGCTCCCCCAGATACAGGTTCAGTCTACCGTCCTGCTCCCCCAGTGCCCACGTTGTGCTCTGAAATAACAGCCCAGGTCAATCTGGGCTCTGGAGTCAGAAGGCTGGGCTCAGATCCCAGCTCGCCTCCATATTAACCACGTGACCTAAGCAAGTGATTAAACCCCTGAGCTCCAGTGAATTTATCCAAAAAATGGAAATAAAAGTGGTGCCTGTATCTTAGGATTAGTAAATGACACATGGAAAAGCTCCTATTACAATCTCTCGTCCACTAAGGCATTCCATAAAATTTAATTCTCATTGTGAGCAATATTACTTAACCCAAATACATTCAGCGTGCCTGGAAGCCGGGTCTCAGCACGGTGGCACAGTTAACAAAACACAGTCCACCAATCAGAAAATTGCTGGAAGTGACTCTGTTTTTTTTTCACATATACATGTGTTCATTAGGCTTCGAACTTATTGCCTTCACAAAATTAAAAAGGCTTAAGCAACTCTGTTCTTTACATGGATCTCTAATGGTAAAAGATGTCAAATTCTTACCCACAACATCAGAATTTACTGTATTTATTTTACTTTATTAATTATTAATAATTATTAAATTAAGACTTTGTTTTAATTTACTTTATTTCAGAATTTACTTCTTAAAATTCTACCTGCACATCCTTTATTAAATTCTCTCCCCCCACAGACACCACCCCAACTTCCCCTCTCTCCTTTCCTAGCCCCAAGCTTCTTTAACCCCTGCCATGGAGGCTCTTCCCTCCTCCTCCTCCTTCCTGTCCACAGCTGCTTCTGTTGGACAGCTTGGCCTTGCAGGTACACTATTCCAGTCTCCACTTTGCCGTCCATCCCCCTTTCCCCTAGTCATCATGACTGTCCTTACAAGTGTTGCGTCTTTGGGGCTACAGGCCGAGAAAGTGGTGATACCGCTGAAGAAGCGTTTAGCTCACACATACACATCCTCACCCTCAAAAGCAGATGCCGTGTCTATGGCACATACACACATGTGCACACCTGCCAGATGCATTTGTGCACACATGTACACACCTGCCATTCGTAAACACTGTGGTATGGTAATGCACATACATGCACACACGCTAGGCATATTGTGCACACGTGTGTGCTATGGCACAGGCATATGTGTTGCACATGCCATGTATAAATGTCATATGCTGTAGCATGTCTAGTACATGCAAAGGCACGGACTGAGGACATTTGCACACATATGTGATAAAGTGTGCACCTCTGTGTGCACCAGTGCCACATATAAATGGCACATGCTACACACTCACAAAAACACACACAGGGCTTGAGAGCTTAGCTTGTGAGTTCTGGGCCCTGGGCCCAGAGCCCCAGGCCAAACAGCAGCCAAGCCAGGCCTCCCCTAGTTCATCCTCCCTCCCACTTGCCTCAAGAAACAAAGACAGTTTAGCAAGAACTCCCCAGCTAAGCGGTTTTTTTAAGACCTTCAGCAGCAGCAGCAGGGCTGAGCTGAATGTCTCACTTTATTAGTGAGTTTGGCCTTGGGTGTCTGGCTGTTTGATCAATCCTGCCGGGGGTCAGTGATATTTCCTCCCGGCCCCCCTGCCCCTGCCTCTCCGCAGCACCTGATGGACAGCGTGCTCCTGGGCGGCTGATCGCCTATTGATTTTCCAGCCCGAGGCTACATCTGCCGCCAGCTGCCATCTCCAGCCCTGTCACCAGAACCACTTGGTGACTAACTGATCCTGAGGCCCCTCCCAAGCTCCCTCCCCTCACTGGCCTGACCTGCCTCTCTGGTTTTATCTGTGCTCAATCCCTGCCCTCTCTCTTGGGGCTGAGTGCTGGGGCCACAGACACCAAAATCAAGGTCTGCCCCCCATCCCACCCCCGTGACACCCACAGGGGCCTGGCTTTGAAGCCCAGCTTCATGACCCTGGACAAGTCATTTCATCTCCTTATGCCTCAGTTTCCTTGCAAGTGTAACTGGGGTAATATTATACTCTACTCATCATTTATGTGGTATACAAAGCATAAGTTTCTGAAGTGTGTGTTCTGGACATTATCTGGGGGTTCCTAAGAACCTTCCAGAAGCCTTATAAAAGTCAAAACTATGTTCATAATAATACCAAGATATTATTTTTGTTTTGTTTTGTTTGCTCTCAATGGAAGTGTTTTGTTGTTGCTTTTTAACTCACAGTGGAATAGTTCATGGGTCACATGACATATCTGAAAAACTTGAATGCAGTGGCTCACATCTGTAATCCTGGCATTTTGGGAGGCCAAAGCAAGACAATCACTTGAGGTCAGGAGTTTGAGACCATCCAGGGCCATATGGCAAGACCCCATCTCTGCAAAAAATTTAAAAAATTATCCAGGGAGGGTAGCATTTACCTGTAGTCGTAGCTACTCAAGAGGGAGGCTGAGTTGGGATCATTATCCCTTCAACCTTTGATTTCAAGGTTGCAGTAAGCTGTGATCACACCAATGCACTCCAGCTTGGGTTACAGAGTGACACACTATCTCAAAAAAAAAAACAGTAACAAAAAAGAAACTTGAATGCAGAAGCAGGTATGAAAATCTGGCTTTCTTCTACAATATTAAGCCTAACATCATAAAGATTTCCAAAAACGTAAAACAATGCCTTGCTTCTTTCTCCCTTTCTGCCTACATTTTTTGTGCTGGAACATATAGTTATTTTTCATAAAAATATTTCTGCTTACATGTAGCATGTTTATTATTGCTATTTACAATAAATTATAGGCTGGGCGCAGTGGCTCACACCTGTAATCCTAGCACTCTGGGAGCCTGAGGCAGGAGGATTGTTTAGCTCAAGAGTTTGAGACCAGCCTGAGCAAGAGCGAGACCTGATCGCTACTAAAAATAGAAAAACTACCCAGGTACAGTGGTGTAAGCCCATAGGTCCTGCTGCTCAGGAGACTGAGGCAAAAGGATTGCTCAAGCCAAAGAGTTTGAAGTTGCTGTGAGCTATGATGATGTTATGGCCCTCAACACAGGGTGAAGGAGTGAGCTTCTGTCTCAATAAATAAATAAATAAATAATAACAAAATAAAATAAATGATAAATATTATTAACATTTCTCAGTTTTGACCACTAAAATGGTAAGTAGTGACACAAACCACTTTAATAAGAGTTCTTTGAGAGCCTGGATGATTTTGCAGAATGTAAAGAGTTCCTGACATCAGAAAGTTTGAGAACTGCTGGTAGCAGACAGTGCATAGCAACTGGCTCACTGCCAGCATTCAATTAATTATTATTATCCAGGGCAACTATCTTTGAGAGTTAGACTAATTTCCCAGTTGAGCAGGGGGGTCTCAGGGCTGCAGGTTTGAAGAGGTTGTCCCTGATTAGGGATCTGGTCCTTGCAACTAAATGCCACAAAGGTGGGATCTCTCTGCTGACTTCTAGTGGGCCCACTCACCTAGCACTTGCTGTCAGCTTGGGGTGTTCAGTGCCATGACCAAGGAAAGGGAGCACCTGGCTGCCCTCACTCGGGCACCTGGCACAGGCTGCACTATACAGGTGCTCAGAATTGCCCAGAGGGAGGCATTTGGTGCAGAGGGATGAGGCTGGAGGGGGAGAAATAACAATACCTACTCTTTTCGTGTGCCTTGGGCACTGCTGTAAGCACTTTGGAAAAGTTAAGTTGTTTGATCTCTGCAACAATCTCACAAGGTTGTTTTTAAAAAGTATCCAGGGCTTGGTGTCTGTAGCTCAGCGGCTAGGACGCCAGCCACATACACCGGAGCTGGTGGGTTCAAACCCAGCCCAGGCCTGCCAAACAACAACTACAACAACAACAACAAAAAGCCAGGTGTTGTGGTGGGCACCGATAGTCCCAGCTACTTGGGAGGCTGAGGCAAGAGAATTGCTCAAGCCCCAGAGTTTGAGGTTGCTGTGAGCTGTGATGCCATAACACTCTACCATGAGTGACATAGTGAGATTCTGTCTCAAAAAAAGAAAAAGTACCCAAGATGATTTTGTTGTAATCAGGTATGGTAGGATGGCAGACACTCCTGCCTGGAAAGAGGAGTCTGTTACTGACAGTTCCCCAGAGGGAGGGATGCTGCTCTGGACCACAGGAGGAAGCACAAGGACTGGTCTGGAGGCAGAAGGAACACCCGCCTTTGCTGCGGCATTAAAGGGGAAGGAATGGGTAGGGCAAGGCGAGCAGTTTAAGACTGGCTAGTTTAAATAATCTTGGTTTATCTTCCAGGCTAGAGGAGTTGTCCCTAACCACCTGATCTGTGAGCCTGGGGTGATGTAAGGCAGGGAGAATACAGGCTTGGTGTTTGAGAATTTTATAAAAGGGATGCTTGGGGGGTATGGGCTTTGGATTGGCTTGTTTGCAAGCGAGTATCACCAGGAATTTGCTAGCTTTGGGAGGGTTAGCCCCTCCCCAGGTTCACCAACCCCCAAGATGTCAAAGCATCATAAAACATACACAAAAAATAACAAGACTAACTCACAAGTATTTGCTATCATCTTCATTTACAATGAGGAAACTGAGGCTCCCACTAATGTCACACGATTGCTAGGGGCATCAGCAGGACTTAGAAGCCAGGCATTGTGTGGCCTGAAGACAAAACCCTCACCTCCGCCACGCTGCACCCTGCAGGCAATGCTTCTTGGTCAGGCCTCCTCTCCCTGGGCCACTCCCCAGGCACTTGGGGCGCTCAAGGCCGCTAGAGAAAGGCCAGCACTGAACAGGAATGCAGAAATGGGGTAGTCTGGGATGGCTGGGCCAGCTCACTGCCCCCTCAGGTTTACTGAGGCCTCTCTCCTTCTCCTGGCGGGTCCTCGGGTCTGCAAAGACCCTGATGATGGATCCGGGGCTGTGCCCAGGGCCGCCTCCCTGGGGCCGGCCTTACACTCTGTCCCCACCCCAACTCCACTCTGCAGGACCCTGGCAGGCCACGCTGATGGTTAGAACTCCGTAAGGTTTGCTGGTGTTATCATTTGGTTTTTCTTGTTGCTTATCCCTGTCATGAACTGGATCTGTAAAACAGGGAGATGCGTGCCTTACTGGGGACATGGTCAAGATTAAGGACGTAGTGAGCAATCTACAGTTTTGGGCAAAGGGGACAGAGAAGGGGGCTCTGTTAGGGGAAGTGGGGGCTCCTTTCCCTCCAAGGCACTGTTGGACGCAGGACCCCGGAGCAGAACCGGACAGAGTGGGGAGGTGGAGGTCGGTGGCGTCCCGGCCGCGCAAACACGGAGCACGAGCGCCGCCTGCCGGCCACCGCGAGCAGCACCGGCCCGGGGGTCTGGCCGCCTCTGCCTGCGCCGGGGGAGCGCGGAACTCGGGCTCTGGAGGGCCCTGGGACTTGGGTGGGGGCTGCCCTGGACGACGGCTGTGGCCGTCTGAGCCTCAGCTACTCCTTGAGGGGGACGAAGGGGTGGGTGAGCATCCTCTCCCACCCGCAGTGTCCCCGCAACCTTGTACCCAGCCTTCTCTGTTGTTCCAGTCCCACCTCCAAAGACCCCCAGCCCCAGGCGCGCGACACTTTCCGCAACTCCAACCCCCAAGCGTGCAGCCTGGCAGATGTAATGGTTGTAGTATAATGCACTGCTTTCATATTAAAACTGGCATGGATCAGACAGACTGAAAAGAGGGAACATGGACTGCCCAGCTCAGCGCCACCACCTCCCCAGGAATCACAGGAGCCCCCCGAACTCGAGGCCGTCCAGCCAAGAGGGGGCCGCACCCTCAAGGAAGCAGCACTCTCGGGGCGAGGAGCGTCTCTTTCCAGACCAGACCCCAGAAGCCCGGTTAACCTGTCACGGCCCGGGTCTGACGTCCTCAACTGGCCCAGGGCTGACTATTGCCCCCAAACTGGGCGGCACAAAATGACCACCATTTCATCATGTTCACAGATTGTCAGGAATTGGGCACAGCAGAGTTGCTTCCTCAGTATTCCTGGATGCGTAGGGACTCAGCTGCGGATGATTAAAGTATATAGAACCTGAAAAGCCACATCTCAGACGGCCCCCATTCCCTAGGATGACCAGAACCTCTGAATGGCCTCTCCGGCACGCTGATCTCAGGCAGCTGGCCTGCTTAGCTGTCTGACCAATGTTCCAGCCAGGAGTGGGGCCCTGCAACTCACACAGGAGCACTCACTTCACACTACTCTATTGGTGGTGAAAGCTGTCACCAGCCTGCTTAGATTCAAAAGGCAGGGACATAGTATCCTGCCCCCGCCTTTATGGGAGGAGTGTCAGCCAGTTTTTTGCGGCTTTGGTGAGGTGTCACCTGGATGAGGTCTCTCCCATGCTCCACCTCCAAACTTAGATGCTCACTCCTGAAACTCAGGATTGGTCCCTCCATCTATGCAGAATGAAAAATAGTGGAGAACGGATTCCCTGAGCCCAGTGCAACAGCTGTTGGGCATGAGGATGGTGCCATGGGAAGGGGGCGCCACAAGCAACATGGTTCGACTCAACTGTCTTTTTTTTTTGAGACAGGGCCTCAAGCTGTTGCCCTGGGTAGAGTGATGTGGCATCACAGCTCACAGCAACCTCCAACTCCTGGGCTCAAAGCATTCTCCTGCCTCAGCCTCCCTAGTAACTGGGACTACAGGCGCCTGCCACAACGCGTCTATTTTTTGGTTGCAGCTGTCATTGTTTGGCAGCCCGGGCTGGATTCGAACCTACCAGCTCAGGTGCATGTGGCTGGCGCCTTAGCAGCTTGAGCCACAGGCACGGAGCCGTTTCAACTGCCGCTTCTTAAATCAGAAACTTACTGGGAAGGGAGAGGTGGGAGTATGCAGGGAATAAAGGGGAGATCGCGGAGATCAGGGCACTGGGGGAAGAGTTCTTCACCAGTCTCTGCCCCTCCACATCTGCTGGGCCAGGTTCCTTCCCCTCAGCCCATTCATCGCCCGGGGGGGAGGGAAGGATGGCAAGTGGGGAGTCACTGCCTCCATCTGGCCAGCAGAGGGCAGCACAGAGCCCTCTGCGTGTGGAGTCCTACTCTATCTAGCCAGTGAGCTCCAGGACAACAGGGACTTTGTTGTGCGCACTGCAGTATCTCCCAGGCCTAGTACACAGAAGACACTAGGTACGTATTTGAATGCTGGGGTGACCATAACGCCTGTACGTACGTGTGTAGTTGCCTCTGATTTTCAAGTGCCTCTGGGTGTGCCCAGGCTCAGTGTGTCTGATCATGTAGGGTTGGAGGGTGTCCATCAGGTTGCTCCTGGGTGGTTCTGAGCTGTGTGAATGCAAGGCCACCACTCACTGGGGGCTTCCAGCAGCCCGTGTCTCCCACTTACACTCATTTCCCTAAAAACCCCTATGTCCAAGGCCTGGCGCCAAGAAGGCCTCTGCATACCCCACCTAGGTATACTCCTCTCCTCAGGGGCTCATGAGCTGGGAGGTTGACAGCAGGCCCACTGAGCCTGGCTCTCCAACCTCCCCACTCCCAGGGCCACTGGGGAACATGTCTAAAACCTTGGACAAGAAGGGATAAAATGTCAACTCCAGGTCTCTTCCAGACAGACACTGAGGCTCCCTTCACCCCATCTTGTTCTGTTTCATGTTTAACTTTCTGGTATTACATTCCTCGAATCCTTTTCCACCCCACATAAGCAACATCTTGTTTATATCTATTTTCACAACTCTTTTTTTACATGCACGCTATTTTTAGTTTCTATAAACAGCACCCTCACATCAGTTTTTTCTTTCACTCAGCTATTTTTTTTTAGGTCCGCGAAGGCACTAAGTAGCACTCCCACTGCATTTCCCCTGCACACGCGGATACCATTACTCCCCATCACACGGGGTAAGCATCCTTACGTGTCTCCTACGGACCTGGAGACAGGTGAGAATTTTGTTGGGAACGTATACCCAGAAGCAGAATTCCGGAGTCACAGAGCGTGTGCCAGGATGGATGAGTAGTGCCAGGTGGCGCCAGCTGTGCACCAAGGCCTCCATACCCCAACCAGCACTTCCATCACCCACCCCTGTGCTGATCTGATGGGTGCAAGCTGGTATTTAGTTGTTTAGTTTGTTTTTCCAGTGACTGACTTTGAGCATCTCTTCGTTGGCTTGGTGTACTTCTGGGTCAGCTTCTATCAATTGCCTTTCATTCCCTATGCCCACGTTTTTTCCCACTGGAGTTGTTTTTTTATTGGTGATTTATATGAGTTCCTTGTCTATTCCTGACATTGAATCCTTTGTTGGTATAAGAATTGCGAATGCCTTCTTCCAGCTCCCACGCCTACAAGTGGGCCTTTTGCCAACCACTAAAGCAAATTAAGTGAGCATAAGATACGAAAAGAAAGAGGAGTAGCAGAAATAAAATAGGAGGCAAATTGTTGAGTTTAAAATTTGCACATTAAAATCCAAGATGAAAATTACAAAAAAAGGTTTATAGAACCACAACAAAAGTAAATGAGATTTTTTTTTTTGTAGCTAAATGCACAAAAATTAGAAACAAAAATGACCAAGCAGTTAAAATAAATATTAAGGAAAAAAAATTACTTTTGAAGAATTGAAAAATGAAATCACATGTGTATTCTTTATAAAACCTCATAGTAAAAAGGGAACGAATACAGAGTCCTGAGAGGCAGGGATTAAAGGGGCAGACCAAACCCACAATAAAAACAAAAGCCCAAAGCACCACAAGAGAAAAGATGGTGACAGCAGATATGAAGCAAACCTAAGACCAAACCTGAAAACAGAATAAGACTAAACGAGGACAAAAGGAATCATGAGAAGGAAGCTAAAATAAGCAAACTGAGGTGATGAGTCCCCAGCAGGCTGGTGCCAGTGCCCAGGGGGCAGGAAGGAGCCCAGGCTACCTCTGGACCACGTATGGCTTCACCCATCAGGCTGAGGCCAGCAAAGAGCCTGACCACAAAGAGCCTGTATCACAGCTACTGGCCAGGCCATGGCTACTGGTCAAGGACCTAGAAGCCGCAGGCAGTAGCAGTGGGGCCTAGCAGTGGAGATTCTGGGGCATTAGCCACTGTGCCCCCTTCATGACCCATGAACCTCCCAGCCTTGCCCACTGCCTACAGGAGAACCCTCACTTATAAGTGGAGGCCCCATGCCAGAGTGCCGGGGGGAATGCACAGCCTATTCGAACAAGTTCAATACCACCCAAGAGTGCTCAAGGTAAACATTTCTGCAATCCACAGATTTAAATGTGCTGTCCTTGCTTGCTAGAGGGAGCAATGACCATGAGGACCCAGGCGCTGCAAGCCCGCCCCAGACCATCTGCCACACTAACTAGCCAGTCACCCAGAGTGACCAGCTGTTTGTAAAAATGATTGCCTATTTCCTATCCCAGAAAAAAATGGGTTAACTTGACAAGAAATCCATCAGCCTGCTTCATCACAAGTTGGAGGATTGAGGAAAAATCCAGATGAGTCATTGGAAAGTAGAAAACATCTTATCTTACTTTGAGGTGAAAAAGGGATATGGGGGCTGAGAGCTGCCAACTCGAATCCTTCCAGTGAGATGGCAAAACAAGCCCCCGGCTGCTCCGAAGTTCACCTGGAACTCAGCTTCAGGGCGGTTCAGAACCATCTCCCCAGAACTATGAGGCTGGCACTGATGCCCAGTGCACTTAGCCTCCAAACTAGGAGTGCCCAGACTGAGGGATTCCATCAACCCATTTTTGTTTTCATCCCCAATTGGCTTTTAATTAGGTACTGACATAGAATTGCCGGCATTTTACTTTTCCAAGGAAAACATTAAAAAACTACAATACCATCTAATATCACCATCATTTCCTAAAAGAAAACATTTTAGCACCAAGAGTTTGGCAGGCTACAGTAGAGTACGCCTATAACCCCAGCACTCTGGGAGATTGAGGGAGGAGGATTGCTTGAGCCCAGTAGTTCAAGACCAGCCTGGACACCAGAGAGAGAGCTCATCTCTACCAAAAATAGAAAAAATTAACCAAAAATGCTGGCAATCACCTATAGCCCCAACTACTTGGGAAGCTGAGGCAGTCAGCTCACTTGAACCTGAGAGTGTGAGGCTACACTGAGCTATGATCATGTCACTTCACTCCAGCCTGGGGGACAGAGCAAGACCCCATCTCTCAAAAAATAAAATAAATACTTTTGGGGGCGGGGGAGTTTCCAATATACTCAACACTAATATTAAACCAATAAATAAACCACTACACACCCACACAAAAGAAAAAACACAAGTATAGTCTAGCAAGAGGGAGGGCGATTGGCAAGATCTCACCTAATGTGCACAATGTGAGTGTGCTCAGCAGGCCCCCAGGTGAAGGGCTCAACTACAACTTCAACTTTACCTTAGAAATGAAAACAATGTGGTTCAGTGCCTGTAGCTCAAGCGGCTAAGGCGCCAGCCACATACACCAGAGCTGGCGGGTTCAAATCTAGCCTGGGCCTGCCAAACAACTACAACCAAAAAATACCTGGGCGTTGTGGTGGGCGCCCGTAGTCCCAGCTGCTTGGGAGGTTGAGACAAGAGAATCGCTTAAGCCCAAGAGTTGGAGGTTGCTGTGAGCTGGTCTACCCTGGGTGACAGCTTGAGGCTCTGTCAGGAAGGAAGGGAAGGAAGGGAAGGAAGGGAAGGAAGGGAAGGAAGGGAAGGAAGGGAAGGAAGGGAAGGAAGGGAAGGAAGGGAAGGAAGGGAAGGAAGAGAAGGAAGAGAAGGAAGGAAAGGAAGGAAGGAAATGAAAACAATATGACCTAAACATTGCACCATCATATTAATCTGAAATTTAAAAAAAAAATTATGGTATATGCATACTCTGGGATATCACTCAGCAGGAAAAAGAAACAAATTACCAATACACGAAGACCCAGATGAGTCTCCAGAGAAGTCTCCAGAAAGATAGGGGAAAAAACAATTCTAAAAGGTTACATGCTGTATGCTTCCAATTGTGTAACATTCTGATAAACAAACAAACAAAAAAGACAGAAATAATGTACAAGGGATTAGTGGTTGTCAGTGGTTCAGAAGAGGGCTTGGGGCCGGCCAGCCACACATGGTATGGATACTGAAAGGCAAGTTGAGGGATTCTTTGGTAAAATTTTAAAAAAAAATGTTCTGTATCTTCACTGTCAATATCATGTTTGCAATATTGTAATACAGTTTTTGCAAAATTTTACCATTGGAAAAGGATACATGGCATATCTCTGTATTATTTCTTTTCTTTTTTTTTTCTGTATTATTTCTTAAGGGTGCATGTGAATCTATAACTATCTTGAAAACCTTAATTGAAAACAAAAAATAAAAGTTAAGCTTGACAAAATGCTTGTTATTACATGTTCCTCATTTTTGCAAGAGTCAGGAAAATCCACAACCTTCTGGGAGTGGAATCCCAACCATGCTGATCAGTATTCTGGGGGCACAGGCAAGCGGCCTGGGGCCAGGGCCTAAGCACATGTGAGGGTACAACCAACGTGTGCAGAAACAAATGTATCACTTTTCTCTCATCTGACATTCTGACCTCCCATCTAAGGGCTCCCTTGTCGGCACATGCTGATGTCACCAACTCCTGTCTCCTTCACCTGTAGTTCCCACCCACCCCCCACACCCCACCCCACCCTTCATCAGAACCACCCAAAAGGAGACTTTTAAATTTACAGCTTCCTAGACCTCACTGCCAGAGATCTGGTCCAGTAGCCCCAGGTCGGGATCTCAGAGTCGTCCAAATGTAGGCACCATGGCCCATGCCCTCTCATCCCTCAAGCCCCCCACCTGGTCAGCACATATCTTGGCTCAGGCTATGAAATCATAACCCCAAGCTGTCAGCAATGGGTCCTGGAAGGTGAAGCTGAAGGGCAGGGCTGGGGACAAATGAAGACTGACTGGCAGGGCCTGGTCCACAGAGGTAGCAAGTTGTACTGACACCACCACGAAACAGTAGAGAAAGGCACATGAAGCTGGGGGACTGGGTAACTCTTCAAGTTCATAGCCAAAGTGAACAGCTAAGTGGCAAGGGACAGCAGACTGTGAGGAAAGCCTGTACTTTCACCAGGAAAGCATCCTGTCATGGGGAAGCCTCTATGGACACTGCCCCGGCCTCTAACCACCCTGACTGGCTCCTGCCATCTCCATCATGGTGCCCTGATCTATTATGCGCCATCGAGCACCTCTACCCAACCCCCATGCCATGCACACAGCCAAGGGCTCAACATCGGCTGCCTGGACTGAGAGGTCAACAGAAGCTCTGCCTGAACCAGGGTTCCCTAGTAATGGCAGTGTCCAGCTCACAGGGAGACCCGTTAATGGCAGAGAGTGGAGAGGGTCTTTACAAGCCACCAACACATAAGCTCTCATCTCTGGGCCTAAGGGATACCACCGCCCCTACATTTTCCAGCATAAAATCCCCTCCATCCTCACCTTGCTCTAGAGCAGGCATTCTCAAACTTTTTAAACAGGGGGCCAATTCACTGTTCCTCAGACCGTTGGAGGGCTGGACTATAGTTTTTTTTTGTTTGTTTTTAAAAACAAACTATGAACAAATTCCTATGCACACTGCACATATCTTATTTTGAAGTAAAAAACAAAATGGGAACAAATACAATTCACACCGCTTCATGTGGCCCACAGGCCGCAGTTTGAGGATGCCTGCTCTAGAGGGAAGCCACAGAGATACCATGGGAAATTTCACTAATGATACCTGAAGACCCGTGTGGAGCCTGAGGTGACTGTGCAGAACTACTAGGGGACAGTCTTGTGAGGCCCTGCTGTCATGCCTGAGGGCTGGCAGTGGGGCCAGGGATGCAAAACCTGCAAGAGATGAAGTCAAAAGCACCAGGCTGGGACCTCTCCCTGACAAAGTCATGTAGTCCTTGGTACGTAGGAAGGGGCCCTTAGGCATGGTCGTGGGATTCTGCAGTTGCCTCTGACAATGAGGATGCATCTCCACAGGGCTGAGATGGAACACAAGATAAACACCAGGTCTGCCTGCTGTGGTGAGGGCTGTCCTCTGAGAAGTGGAGATACAGAGGGGCCCTGTGTACTCAGGCACCCAAAGATAGAGGTGGCAAGTGAAGTCACACCTATTTAAGTTCATTCCCGCCAAGAGCCTTTGGCCTCCTGTCTTGGGCCTCCAGCCTCAAACCTGGACCTGTGGATCCCATTCCTTCCCCTTCTTCCACTACAACATAAGCTTATTAGGACAAGCCCCAGGCCTAAGGCCAAAGTTTAAAAATACAGTAGAACTTCCATAGTTGACTACCTCCCTACATTGACCACCTCCTTAAGTTGACCTAATTTTTATAGACTGGACTTGTGCCACATGTACGTTATCAGTACAGTAGGCCTGTTCCTTATGTTGACCACCTCTGTTTGTTGACCAGTTCATTACGGTCCCTTGGGCAGTCAACTTACAGAGGTCCCACCGTAATGTTTCTGATCTCTCTACAGAAAGATCCCAACCAAAAACTGGCAAGAGTGAGCACTTCTTTGGGACGTCCTTTACACTCTGCAAGCTTTACTCTAAAGCAGCGGTTCTCAACCAACCCACAGGAACTGTATTAAAGGCTCGCGGCATTAGGAAGGTTGAGAACCACTGCTCTAAAGCATTCAGTTAGAAGACTTCACCGTATGGGGCCTCCCGTGTCACGTCACCCCAAAAGCTACACAATACCACAGCATTAGCTTCTTGGCTGAGGTCAGGCTCTCACTTGGAACAATTAACTGAACCACCTTAAAATACAGACCATGAAAACCATGCATGGGAGGAAATACATTTACTTTAGGTATAAAGTTTTCTATTATTAACAAGTTATTGCTATTATTTACGTGTTTATAAAACAGAAATAAAAATGACATACATGTTTGGTGCCAAAAGTGGCATATCCAAACTAGTATTAGTACAAAAATAAATTTTCAAGCTATATGTTTTTAAAATAAATGTCACTGAAACAGGAAGGGGAAAACACTGTCACAGCAAAGCAGCCCTGGAACAACAGGGAAACCAGTGCCTGCTGGAAGAGTCGCCCCTACGTGCTCTGGCAAGAATCCAAGCAAACAAAAATCAGACATATAGTAGTTATATTCCTGAGCTACGTAAGTTTAGAGCATCTAAACTGTTGTGAACTCCAGCTAAAGAGGAGCTCCCATGGGGTCTGAGCTGATAAATTGTCACTGGTTCTAGCTAGTGGCACCAGGACATGGCACTGCACTCTGAGGGGAAGCTAAGCCCACTTGTGAAACAGAAATCCTGGGTTCACACAGGACAGTGCACAGGTCCTCTCTGTTGATCACCATTCCCTGCAAGTCTCCTGGCCACAGACAAACAGGACCAAAGGCAGCCAACACACAGAAGCTCCTTCTCTGGGAGGTCCTGTGCCTGCCAGACATGCGCCTCGGTGATTTTGGCAGAGATCCGCAGCACCTCCAAGGTCTCATTCCTTCATAGACCCGTGCCTGTTCACACTTGGCAGCAGACCTCACTGGCAGCCCCAGCAGGGAAAGCACAGCCAGCCCAGCAAACTCTCTGTTCCTCCGACATGGTGCTTCAACCTTCAGTGACCAAGTTTCCTCCTCATTCTCCATGAAGCCGGGCCAGGCCTTGTGCCCACTGGAAGTGGCATGCTGGGTGAGTGAGCGTGCAGAGGGAGCCGAAGGGCACGGCCCAGCCAACTCTCATTCATACCTGCCCATGCACAAAGTCCTCCTGGACCCCAGAGAGGAATGCAAGTGCTGAGGTCGGCGGGAAGAAAGGTGCTAATGAACAGGCTGCAGCCCACACCAGAGCAGCTGAGGCTCCACAGGAGCTGGTGCCTGCTCACCACCTGGAGCTGGGAGAGCAACATGGAGGAGAGGACACCAAGCAGCCTCTGAGGTTGCAGCTGAGCTCTGCTCACTGGTCCTGGACCCGGGCCCTTTTGGCTTTCAGGGACAGGTGCTGTAAGAGAAGAGAAGACATCAGAGTTGGGGTGGTTAGACAAAGAAACCAGACTCCAACATATTTCCCGTATGAAAGACTGAATCAAATCTGCCACCTGGTCCACACCTTCCCAGTAAATGCCGTGTCCCTCAGGAAATGGTCTGGAGGGAAACTGCCCACGTGACCAATAAAGAAAAAAGACTTCAGTAAACAGACAACAGCCAGAAGCCCACCCACCAAGATTACACAAGGCACCAAGGAAGTTGTCAAAAAAGCTTTTCTTTTTTAGACACAGCTCTCCTCTGGCCTGGCCCACAGGACAGCATTGTGGCCAAAAACCTGTGCTCAAAAGACTGGACTAGGGCTGGAGTAGACCTCAACTTTCCTGAAAGTTCCTGATAAGTATATTCTCTAGGATCGTGAAAATCAACTGCTTTACCAAGCATTTCAAGGTGCTAGGTCCTGGTGCTGAAGGATGGAGACAAAGACAAGGGCCCCTGCCCTCACATAAGGTGCAAACGTTCTGGTGGGATGGACAGGAAAAGGATATCTCCTAATGACACTGTGTTTTTCACCCAGAAAGGCCTTTTTGTACCAGTATAAATAACAAGCATAACATAATTGTGGGCATCAGTTAATAGGGCTAAAAATACTCTATATTCTAAAGTAAAGCCCAAAGTGCTAGACATCCTAAATATGCATTGGAAGCAGAGTGTGTACACATACTTGTTTTGTTTTGTTTTGTTTCTGGAGACAGAATCTCACTCTGTGACCCTTAGGTAAAGTGCCGTCATAGCTCACAGTAACCTAAAACTCTTAGGCTGTAGCAATCCTCTTGCCTCAGCCTCCAGCTGGGACTACAGGAGCTTACCACAACACCCAGCTTATTTTTCTATTTTTAATTCAGACAGGGTCTCACTCTTGCTCAGGCTGGTCTCCAGCTCCTGAGCTCAAGCAATCCACTCACCTCGGCCTCCCAAAGTGTTAGGATTACAGGCGTGAGCCACTCATGCCCAGCTACACACAGGTTTTTAATCAAGGAACTCTTCTCACCAACTGAGACATACTTCATACCCCATTAATAATCATAAAGAGATAACCACGAATTGGCTCACGCATGCTGCCATAACGTGCAGTGAGATCATCACAAGAGGAATTCCCATCCCCCTGACTGCTCCATGATCTGCCCATGTGGCCTCATGACAGCAAGCCCTACAGCCCATAGAACTGCAAGTGTGAAAGGAGGCACGGCACACCACCAGGCAGGACATGGGGGGTGACAGAGTAACAGGACCCTCTACATGAGCTATAACAATTCAGACTTTCTATCCACTCATGTCTGAGAAAGGACCAGTACAGGTTCCTACAAAGGCCAGGTAAAAAGGGTTTTCCCTAGATAACAAAGTTGTCTCTGAGAATCAGGAAAGAAAATTTCAGGACTGGAAGGCAAATCTCTGAATGCATCACCCCATTCTTCCTCCGTCCAGCTGTGGGTCTTGCTGAATTTCTCTGAATTCTCTCCTCCCTGTACTTCACCTAATGTGACCCCTACAGCTAATGTCAGACACATCCTCAAGAGTGGGAGAGGATGCCATCGTGCCTGTGAAGCCATTTTTGGTACTGGTTTCTGGGAAGAATGTTAAGTATAAACAAAGCCGACTCTAAACCATTTCGGGCCTCTTTACAGGGTAAGAAACACTGTGAAAAACAACGGTGATGGAAAGTCAAAAGGTGCCAGGGAAGAGCCGAGGATGATCTGGGGCGGCGGGTGGCTGTGAAGTGCTGCACCGTGTTCAACAAAGAAACACACACCACAGATGGGCAGCCACTGGAGAGCTCTTCCAGAAATCAATCTGTTTTAGACAAGTACACACAAGTGCCCTTGCACTATGTAGTTGAGAAAGGAACAAGTTTCTCTGGGGGTTTAGGACCCTCACAGTACAATGAGGCTATTGTATTAAGTGATTCCTAATGGTCCGGCATCTCTAAAAATACTCTGATCACAGAAATTTGGGCTTGTCATTTTCTTCAAGTTTCTAAAACTATTTGCTCTTTAACTTTGTGGGTCTGACCTAAAGAAACTGTAATTTTGAGCCAAGAAGGGAAAATGACTCAGCTTCTAGGCTAATTCTGTTCTCCAAGAGTCTAAATGGATCCAAGACGACTTCAGGTTCATCCCTCTCTGTTTGCATATTACTTTAACAAGCATTTTTACCACTGTGCCATTCTCTCAAGTTCTACTTTGCATTTCTGATCACTTCTCTTAGACTCTGAAGCCTGCCGCTTTCCACCTAAGAAGTTTTCCTTCACCACAAGCTTATTCTTATCAATCAAACACAGCAGAGTTGCTGCTGTTTATCAGGTTTCCAACTAAAATGTCTGTATTGGGATGTGTGAAGAATCAGAAAGGTTTGAAATGTTTTAAGTATTTGAGATGATTTTTAAATCCCTTCCTGCCAAAGGAAGAGGGATGAGAAGACCCTTCCATTTACAAAGTCACAAGTCCAAATGTCTCCAAGATTTCAGCAAGTGAAAACAAGAGTGGAGCAGGACAGTGACACAAGAAAGTGTCACCAACAGCAAAATCAGCTCTTCAGCCCTGCTGACGACAACCAGGCAGAGCGCAAGGCCCATGTTACAGGATTTAACATTTCTTTCAAGACAAACTAGAAATCCACATTTCAAATCAAACCTCTCAATTTTTCAATGTGCCAACCAATTCAAATTTTAGTTTGAAAACACCATGCAGTTCAGTTCTAGCTCTGATGGAGTAATGGGTCTTGGACTTTCTCTTCTGCTATAACAATAGAAAACCTGAACAAAGTATCTAAAGCAACTGTTTTCAGGCAAAGAACAATAAACAGCACAAGGCTGTAATCCTTGAAAAAAAAAGAAAGAAAGAAATGCACACATGGCCAGCTCCATACTCATCCCTGGTCTCTGCCTGCATCTCCAAGCCTCCACACAGGGAAGTCAATCCTAAACAGAGAGAGCAAACAGGGACAGGAGCCGAGGACCGCAAAGACAGGCAGAATTCACAGGAAAGGACACAAAAAAGTAGGAGCTGCACAAATGTACACGGGGCTACCCTTAAGTCTTAGGCTACATAATAAGCTACGTATATGCAGGCCAAGATCTGATAAGACAGAGAATTCTAACAGAGGACGGTCACTGGAGAGTTGTAAACTGACACAGAGATTCTGGAGGTTTGAACAGTGCTAGAGACACTGGAGCTCTGACCTGTCTGAGTGCAAAGCCCTCCCTGAGTATCCCAGGCATTCCGCTGAGACATCAAAAAGGCCATGTATAATTAAAAAAAAAAAAAAAGCCATGACTTGGGGCATATGACTAAGACCTGCCCTATTAAAGACTAAAGTCAAGGCTCGGCAAAATCAAACTGATGTACCAGTTAGCTACCAGAGGGGGAAAAAAAAAACCAAACTTGATATTGTATAAGAGAACAAAATCCAGAAGCTCTACAAAATAGCATCTATAACATCTACTACATAACAAAAACGTACTAGACAACAGAAGCAGGAAAACATGGCCCATAACAAAGAAGAAAAATGGTCAACAGAGAAAACAGACCAGAAATGACAGAGACACTGAATTAGTAGCTGTTATAAAAATATCCAAAGATTTAAAGAAAAAGATGGGTATAATGAGTAAACACATGAAGAATCTAAAGAGAAATAAATTATAGAAAAACTAAATGAAAATGCTAGAATAGAAAAATACAGTATCTGAAATGAAATATTCTCTGGATGGGTTTAACAAGAGACTGGACACTACAGAAGAAGTGATCAAGGCGGGCACAGTGGCTCACGCCTGTAATCCTAGCACTCTGGGAAGTCCAAGCGGAAGGATAGCTTGAGCTCATGCATTCAAGACCAGGCTGAGCAAAAAATGAGAGCCCCATCCCTACTAAAAATAGAAAAACTGAGGCAAGAGGATTGGTTGAGCCCAAGAGTTGAAGGTTGCTGTGAGCTATGATGCTACTGCACTCTACCCAGGGTGACAGCTTCAGACTCTGCCTCAAAAAAAAAAAAAAGTAATCAGTAAATTTGAAGAGAGATCAAGGAAACTATCCAAGGCTCAGCATACTGGCTCACACCTGTAATTCTAGCACTCTGGGAGGCCAAGGTGGGAGGATTCCTTGAGCTCAGAAGTTCAAGAACAGCCCGAGCAACAGCTAGACCCCATTTCTACTAAAAGTAGAAAAATTAGCCAGGCATTGTGGCAGGTATTTGTAGTCCCAGTTACCTGGGAGGCTGAGGCAGAAGGATCACTTGAATCCAGGAATTTGAGGCTGCTGTGAGCTAGGCTGATGCCACAGTGCTCTACTCAGGGCGACAGAGAGAGATTGTCTCTCTCTCCCTCCAAAAGAGAAACTACCCAAACTGAAACACAGGGAAAAAACAAGATCACAACCTCTGTGGCATGTGGGACAGTATCAAGTGTTCTAACACATACATAACTGAAGTTCCAGAAGGAGAGCAGGGAGAAAATGATCAGAGGAGAAAAAGAAAATTTAAAGAATGGCCTCAAGCTTCCCAAATATAATTTTTAAAAATTAGCTCAAAGATTCAAAAAGCTCAATAACTCCAAGCAGGATAAATACAAGGAAAACAATAGATCAAAATGCTAAAAATCAAAGATTAAAAAAATCATAAAGCATGTCAAAGGAAAAAAAGACCCATTACATACAGATAAACAAGCATGAAAAACGGCATTGGCTTTTCACAGAAACAATTCAAGCCAGACTACAATGAAATAAACTTATTAAAGGGTTAAAAAGAAAAACAAAAGCTTTCAGTCTAGATTTGTTGTTGTTGTTGTTGTTGTTGCAGTTTGGCCAGGGCCGGGTTCAAACTTACCACCCTCAGTATATGGGGCCAGCACCCTACCAACTGAGCCATAGGTGCCGCCCTCAATCTAGAATTCTATATTGAGAAAATGTCTTTCAAAAATAAAGATGAAAGGATGGTGCCTGTAGCTCAGTCAGCAGGGCACCAGCCACATACACCAAGGGTGGCAGGTTTGAACCTGGCCCCGGGCCAACTAAAACAACAATGACAACTGCAACAACAACAACAAAAAAAAAAAAAAAAAAAAAAAAAAATAGCCGGGCATTGTTGCGGGCACCTGTAATCCCAGCTACTTGGGAGGCTGAGACAAGAGAACTGCTTAAGCCCAAGTGGAGGTTGCTGTGAGCTGTGATGCCATGGTACTCTACCCAGGGTGACAGCTTGAGACTCCATCTCAAAAAAAATAAATAAATAAAAACAAAAAGACAAAATAAAGACATTTTCAAATAAATGAATGGTGAGGGAATACTTCCCCAACAGACATGCACTAAAAGATACATTAAAGGAAATCGTTCTTCAGGCCAAAGGGAAGATATACCAGACAGACATCGGATCTACCCACTCAAGATCCACGGTGGTAAGCTGAGGGTACACACAAAATCCTTAGAGAAACCACCCACCAAACTCCAAGAGGTATAAAAATCTTTTAGAAGAGATACAAAAGATACTCCTAAATCTGATTAATTCAAAAGAAGGCAGTACAAGGGATGAGGGGAAAAGAACAAAGACTAAGTGGGACAGAGAGGGAACCAACAGCAAGGGGGTAGACGGAAATTAACTACAGAAATAATTACATTGAACAACTGGACTAACTCAACTGCCACCCTCCACATTAAAAACACATTCCAGACCAAAAAGGAGGAACCTGTGGGCTGAATTTACCCCAGGAAGTTTTGAACTCTGATTTACCTGTCAGGCTTCCAAACATAATCATCTCCCAATTTAAAGTCTTGTTAGAAGAAGGTATACCCCCTATTTTTTTTTTTTTTTTTTTGTTGTTGTTGTTGTAATGAATGATCATTTTTTTGAAGAAATGAAGAAGAAAATAAAACTATGGACCTGCTCTACACACTGCCCTGCTCATCCTGGATGTGGGCAGGCCACGGGAGAAGAGTGGATAGATGGCTTTAAACCTGAGGTGGTTAAGCTTGCACACCTGTTTATAGTCTTTATGAGGCAATCCTCTTCTGAGAATCTGTACCACTCCTTGTGAATGAACATAGATCCAAAGTATGATATAATTTCTTTAGAAATGGTTTAGAAGAACAAAGAGGGGAGAGAGAGCTGAAGATACTTCCTTTTTCCCTTATCAAGTTGGAGGGACTTAATTGTTCTTCACTATGAGGCCAAATGCTTAAGTACTTTCAGACATAACGTTTTGGGAACAGAGTAGCGGCCTTCTTGTCCTATGCACTATGGAGAGGGAGGGTAAAAAAATTAGGGCATACATTTGAACATATGAAGAGGATGCTAACAGGTGGTTTAAGTTACAGGTTCTATATTCATTCCTACCGTTCCTTGTTGGTAAAAGTGTGGAGCCAGCTCCAACAGCCAGGCAGATTCAATGGCAGTCACGTCTCTCATATAGTACTTGGAGGTTTGTATAACTTCATTGTAGATAACCCTGAAACAAGAAGAAAAACATGAGCCAATTTTCCATAGCTAATGATGACAGTCAGAAACCACAATTAGAGATGACACACTTCCCCCTCAACCTTTAACAGCTACCTACCTATTCTATTCCGGGAATTGTACTAGACACAGGCTCACATGCTTAAGTAAGCTTCACATGTGACTGATGAATAACAATGTATCCATTTTACAGATAAGACTCCAAGCCCTACATTAATTTTAGGACATCTCAATTATCAGCAAAAGACTTTTCTGGATCCTTAGTCTGCTTTTACAGAACTCTGAATGCAACTAATGACTTAATTAGAAAAAGTAAAAATAGAAATAAAGGCTTGCCTGATTCTGAAAGGGACTGGGTATTAACTGTAAAGAGACATGAAGGAACTTTCTAGAATGATAAAAATATTTTATATTTTATATCTTTGGAATATGGGTTACATGACAATACACATTGGTCAAAACTCATCTTTTGCTATTTATAAATTATACCTTTATTTAAGGGGAAAAGATTTATCTGAGACTCAGATAATAGGCAACCAACAAGCCAAGAACATTTCCAGTCCCCAGATGTTAGTAATAACTATTAGTAGATATTAGTTTCTGAGCTACATAAAGTGTGGATTTAGGGCTTCCCCCACAACTATAAATACAACAGCCACATTGGGGCTACCTACCCCTCAAAAACCCGTAAATGAATCTCGGATGAAAAAAAGGAAAAGGGAGGGGCATGCTCTTTACCACCTGAGCAGTGAGGGTCTGCTTCAGGCTGACTCCATTCCCATTCTTTCTTTGCCCTTCAGAGCTCCTTGGGAATGAAGCAAGAAAAAGAAAAGCCTTTTTCTCTTAAGTCACTTCCAAATTTAATCACCCCCAAGTCAGCAAACCCTTAAAGAAGGTCCATAACTGGGAGGTTTACCTTCCCTCTTCTAATTATCCTGCACACAAATGGCCACTGGGTGACATTTCTAAACCCAAAACAGACCTAATCACCCTATTTAGGGCACTTCTAGGGGGTGGCTCACACCTGTAATCCTAGCCCTCCGGAAGAGTGAAGCAGATGGATCGCTTGAACTCAGGAGTTTAAGACCAGTATGAGCAAGAGCGAGACCCTATCCCCACTAAAAATGGAAAAATTAGCCAGGCATAGTGGTGAGCACCTGTAGACCCAGCTACTCAAGAGGCTGAGGCAACAGGATCACCTGAGCCCAGAAGTTTTGAGGTCGCTATGAGCTACAGTGAGGCCACTGCACTCCACCTAGGACAAGAGAATGAGACTCTGCCTCAAAACAAATAAACAAACAATAAAACCCAAGAAGCTTCTAGATCTGCCCTGGTCATAGGACAAAGTCTAATTCTTTGGTAGGGGAACAGAGCTCCAACTTTCTCAACCATCAGAAATATGGAGGGCTTGTTAAAATAGAGGGCAGGGCCCCACTGCTGTTTCTAACACAGTAGGGCTAGGCATGGCCTGAGGACCTGCATTTCTAGCAAGGTTCCTAGTGATGCTGACATTGGGCCAGAGACCACACTTTGAAAACCCTGGGTCTAGGGTACAAAGTAGCTGACCACAGACCTTTCTGCCCTCTACTTTTATCTCCTGCAATCTTCCCTCTCTCTCTGCCTCACACTCTGTCCCAGGGCTTCTCCATCCTCCAACTGGTAAAGGACCAGGCACTACTGTCTTTAACATTTCCAATTTATGACTGATTGATATTTTGGTAAAATAAAATACACATGATTACTAGAAAAATGAAATTTTTAAAAAAGAATACAAAATACAAGCCCCAAATTCTGTTTTAAATTGGAGAAACATACACTTAATGTTTCAAAATGCTATAATGACGTCTAGATGCCTACTTAGGACTTCCCTACTTATCATGTCCTTCCGGGCAGTGTGAAGAGCTGGCCCACCTCATGGGCCTCCTCTGGGCCAGGCACACCAAGGATTTCCCATTGCCCAAAGACAGGGGGCTCCTTCACATTCCCACAGCTTTGCCCTGGCTATTTCCTCAGACTGGAACACCCGTCAGGTCCTTTTTTGCCCAATAACTCTCATTTCTAGGTCCAGAGCAAAAGTTATTGCCATGAAGTCGGCCCTAACTCTCCCTGGCACATACGGTGCCAACTTTATCCATCCCTCTAGCAAAGCCCTTCCCCTTAGGTGTGGGCATCTGTTTATGTCTGTTCCCATGTCAGAACTAGGGGCCCCACTCTATCCATCTCTGCACAGCTGTGCCTACTATAGGATTTAGCATCCAGCCAGTAGGTGAAAATAAATGTTTGTTGAGTGGATAAGCAAGTAGTCAAAGATCACCATTTGCTTAAGGCAGTGGTTCTCAAACTTCCTAATGCTACGACCGTTTAATACAGTTCCTCACGTTGTGGTGACCCCCAACCACAAAATTATTTTCATTGCAAAACAAAAATAATTTTATGGCTAGGAGTCATCACAACATGAGGAACTGTAGTAAAGGATTGCAGCATTAGGAAGGTTGAGAACCACTGGCTCAAGGAGACCTTTGATACAGCAGATATCCTAAGGACAACTCAGCATAGCAAAGTCAACCAGTCTGGCTAGAATATGTGTACTCCAGGCCTTGAGCCAGGCACTGGGGACCCAGAGATGAAAAGGAACCAGGCCCAGCCTTCAAAGCAGTCACAAGGGGGCTCTGTAGCCGGAGGGGGCTCACCAGCGAGGCGGCTTTTCTGCATAGAGGACGGAGGCAGGGTGGATGTGCAGCTCGTGATCATCGCGGATAGTCCTTGCAAACAGAAGAGTTAGTCTGAAGCCCATCCTAAACACTTATGGCAAGACTTTCCCATAAATGTTTTTAATATTACAAAAAAATAAAAGCACACATACTGAACTTCTCACAAACGAAACAATTCTTTCTATCCTCACTGTGCCCTTCCTTGACCCTCCCCCCCTTGCTGCCACTCCAGAAATCAAGAATAAATCATGTGCAAAGGGAAGGAAAAGCACCATGTGGACACTCAGTAAAAACATCCAGAAACATAATGATCTGCCTATGTTTATGTTTATCTTCTGCAGGTATTCTTTCAAAACAATTTCCTTCTGGACAGAAATAATGTGTGTATGTGATTTCTTCTGTAAGCTTTTCTATTAAACAAAGTTAAATACTAAAGACTCTAAGAGAGGTAATAATAGTGAAAAAAGAAAGCTCAATATTGTACTAATAATTTCTCTGAAACATTGAAATAGTATTTCCAATCACAACTCTGATTTGATTCATCTTAATTTAAAAAATATTTAAGAGGCACACAACCATCAGTAAGAGCAGATCTTTTTTTTTTAAACCAGAATTTTATTTATTCATTTATTTATTTATTCATTTATTTTGGTTGCAGTTTGGCAGTGGCTGGGTTTGAACCCTCCACCTTCAGTATATGGGGCCGGCGCCCTGCTCACTGAGCCACAGGCGCCGCCCAGTAAGAGCAGATCTTAAGGGAAATTAATAGGTTAGGATGTTGCTGCCCTAACTACAGAAAGGGAGTTCTTATGGGTGCCAGGGGTCCGTCTGCAGGGGAAATGCTTCAAGGGCCATGACTGAGCTCTTTGTCAGCACAGTAATAAAGCCAGTGTCCCAGTCCTGACTTTCCTACCGATCTCAAAGGACATGACTGGCTCTGAAACCTCTCAGGTATCACGTATTTTTGTCAATGGCACCAACGAAAGAAGTTTTAAAATGCCAATTGAAATTGCTAATTAACACTCTTCTCCTGGAGACTGGGGAACGAAAAGGACAAGTTGGTGGTACTCACTAGTGACCTCAGTCTCTCTAGAGGGGAGTCACCTCCACATGGGACAAGGTGCTCAAACACAAGACAAATCAATATGGGAAGGGGGAGCTCATACGATAGGTAATGGAATCAGGATACTGATAGGCTTGAACACGTGGCCTAGAGTAATAAACAGAAGACACTGTTTTCCAACGGTCAACTACTGGGACACTAGGTGGAGCAGACCCGGTTGGCAAAATAAAAAATTTTCATTGCAACTCTGGACTCATTGTCCAAGACAAGGGATAACTTGGCTGACTTCAATACTATAATTTTTTTAGGGGAAAAAAAATTTTTTTTAATTAGCTGGGTGTAGTGGTGAAGGCCTGTACATTATAGCTGGCAGGGAAGCTGAGGCAGGAACTTCACTTGAGCATAGGAGTTTAAGGCTGCATTGAGCTATGAGTCAGCTACTGCACTCCCATCTAGGTGACAGGGCAAGGCCCAGTTTCCAAAATATAAATAAATAAAATAAAGAAGATCCTCCCTTTAACAAATCATTTCACAAAGTATCCCATTACCTATAAGCTCCTGTAGAATGAAACCTCGCAGCATTTGCAAAGAATCCCGAAACAATGCACCTGAGAACCAGATCTGGATCACCTGCACAAGGAGCAGAGAGAGGGGTGAGACCCTTGCCTGCCCTGTGTGTGATGCACAGGGCCTAGTCCCGCCCTAGGCTGCTTCACGTGCCTGGAAACCCTCCCCTGAACCAGCCCCAGCCCCGCACTTCCCAATGCTGGATGCATCCAAGGATGTTCCCATCTCCCAGAATGGCTGCTGAGAACAACACTGGACTTGCTCTCTGAACTTGGGGTCCCTCCAGCCCCCACCACAGTGTAACCTACTGTGTCCTCTATTAACGGTCACTGCTAGAAGGCAGAGGCTATGTCTCACATAATACTTCTCTGCCTCACCCTTAATCACTACCTAGGAGCAGCACAAAGCACAACTTTAATGCTACTTGTATTTGAAAATAAGATGTAATTTTTACTTAATAGCCATAAATATCATCCACTTAAAAGTAATTTATCTTCCAAACCTACACTGGAAAAATCAATCATAGAATATGCAATGAAGTAAATATTAGCAATTCTATTTTTTTTAGAGACGGGTCTCACTATGTTGCCCAGGCTGGCATGCAGCAGCTATTCACAGGTGATCCCATTACTGAGCAGCACGGAAGTTTTGACCAATATTAACAATTCTTAAAATCTTTCACAGGCTATGAAATTCCTTTAGTAAGAATATCCCTCAGAAATAAAAATGAGCTTCCTTGGAAAAAATATGTGACATCACATTCAGCTTTGAATCACGGCAATTCACAATGTGAAACCTGGCGTAGCCACAGAGCACACGGTGCTACTGAGCACCACCCAGCACGAGAACTTGAAGAACACAACCAGAGCAAAGAGGGGCAGCCGCCAGCTAGGGCTGTTTATTCTCACCTTCGCTGGAATTCTTGGGCACTTGAAATTTGACAAGAAGTTTTTTCAGTTGTTCTCGTACAGTCACAGCTCTGACAAGACCCTTGTAATTCAGGAAATGTTCCTGACACCACTGAGAGTTCTTATTGTGCTGCCAAACAACCCAGACAGAAAAAGTTAGAATAACACGGAAATGTTCTCAACTAAGGCTACATGGCGAAGATAACTCTTTTCTCTTTTCTGTTCGATGGGACGAGATCCTCAGATTGTAACTGACTCTTTTTTGTTCAAGATCTCAAAATCAGATATTAACAACTTGATTGCAACTCACATCTGATTGCAACCTCACTTTCTATACTAAAGGGCAAAGGACAACCTAATGACAAGCACAGTCATTTTCAATCCTGAAAACCTGTATGAGACATGAACCATTAGGAAGTGCCACTTCCCTGTGGTTCTTTCTAAATCAAATTTTCTTCTTTGTGTGCTTGAGTTTCTCACTGTCCTACACTACAGGCGAGCAATATGATACCTACCAATGAACAAATATCTGTGAATTATTTTTCCCCAAAGTATGGCTATTCTCTCAATAATGTTTTAATTTTTTTCTACATTCTTAAGTGTATCATTATGTCTGGATTTAATTATCTCTGTAGGATTATACCTCTGAAATTATACTCTAATTGGGAGGAAAGTGTTCTAAATATTAAGATTTTCCAAGAAGGCAACTGCAGAATAATGCAATGTGGACCTGTACCTACATGCTACTCACAAAGAAAGCTTCAGAGTGGACATGTCACATTGTACTTACATGAACAAATTTTAACTGATTTAATCCATAAGACTCCTAAGTTTTTCTAAAAACTCTTCATTAACTGAATAATCTTCCTCAAATCTCTTGTAAAGCAAAAAAGTTAGTACTTCACTTTTCTAAAAATGTTATTTAAGAAATAAATTCTGGAAAGAAATCTGAAATATACTTTTATATGAGAGGTTTCTTTTTTCATCAGCTATAGATCTCTCTTTTTAGAAATTTTTAGTGAGAATTTTAAGCTGTATTATTTGCTCTTACATTTACAGAATGTTAAGAATAAAAATTAACATTATTGGTGGTGCCTGTAGCTCAGTGGGTAGGGCGCTGGCCACATACAATGAGGCTGGCAGCTTCAAACCCCAGCAGGGCCTGCCAAACAATGATAACTACAAAAAAAAAAAAATAGCCAGTGTTGTGGAGGGTGCCTGTAGTCCCAGCTACTTGGGAGGCTGAAGCAAGAGAATCGCCTCAGCCCAGGTGTTAGAGGTTGCTGTGAGCAGTGTGACGCCACGGCACTCTACCCAGGGCGATAAAGTGAGACTTTGTCACAAAATAAATAAATAAATAAATAAACAAACAAACAAACATTACCATGCCTAAATACAGGTAGGAAATGTGAATATGCACAAATCCTCACCTAAAGGTCTGCTTATGGCAGCTAGAACAGGTTTGAAGATTCAACCCAAAATTGTTAAGTTGCTCTCAGCCTCATCTGTTTGGCAGAAAATATAATAGGATTTCTTATTCAAATGTTCCTTCTCTGCCTAATAAACAGTGATAGGAAATATTTGGAGGAGGAGCCCAGAGTCTGCTGCTAGCACACTGTATCTCCAGGTATGGGAAAGCAATAAACAATTCCTGTGTTTTTTCAAGCAGTAACACATCAGAAACTCAGGCAGAAAGTCTGAATCACCAACTAGAAGAGTGGCAATAAGCCTAACAGGAAAATAAAGGGGTCTCTTGGCCATTCCTTTAGGTACTGAACTTCAGGGATCCTCGCCCCTAGATCACTGTAAGTGGCTGGTGTGCTGTGGGGGCCCTTGGAGCAGTAGCTGTGCTTACTTTGATAAATGCTTCATACACGTTGAGCATAGTGAGGTGATCACCCTCCTCCACAGCAAATTTACGGTGCATTCGAATCTGGACAGAGTAAAGCAACATTTAGAAGTTAATTTCTGTGAGCCTCTTTACAGGGAGGTAATATTGTATGATGAACACCATATGGGTTGTGGATTCAGAAAGATCTGGTTTGCACCATTCTGGCTCTGTGGTATTCTGACAGCCCTCAGACTGGTTATTTATTCTTTCTGGACCCTGATTTCCTTATTTGTAAAACTGGGGAACGAACCCTCTCTATCAAGATGAGATAATTCACTACTAAATACTTGGCACAGAAATTTGTTAAGTGTTCTTGCCTCTCTTCTCCTTGATCCAATCAGTATTGTCTTTTTCATAAGAATTCCTCTCAGCCCCTAAAGAACGAAGGCTCCAGAAGGTCAGGGGGTTGACTCAGGTGCACGGGAGACCCTCAGTAATTCTAGGCTACCCCTACATGCCCAGTCCTTTCAGACCCCATCTTGAATTTCTCTTTCTGTAAAATCCTGAGCAGGGCCATATGTTCCCATGGATTAAAGGAGCAGCAGATACAACATGCATGCAAGTACACAGATAAGAGTCCTTAATGACAGGGATTCCTTCCAAGAAAAGTGTTGTGAGACAATTCACTGTTGGCCAAACATCAGAGTGTACTTACACAAATCTAGATGGTATACGAGGACTCTCTGGAAAGTATCCAGCCACGTATGTCTCTACTTCTCCTATCACGTGGCTGGATACTTCTATTCAGCCCCAGCACCTACCCACCCTGGCCACATGGCATTGCTCCCAGCCCACAAACCTGCATGGCACATTCTGTACTGAATACTGTAGGTAACAGTAACACAATGGCAGGTATTTGTGTACCTAAATATATCTAAACACACAAAAAAATACAGTAAAAATACAGTATTATCTAGACTGCAGTTAATATAAGACAAAAATAAATAAATGAAAATACAGTATTGGCCAGAGGTGGTAGCTCATGCCTATAATCTTAGCACTCTGGGAGGCCAAGGCCGGCAGATTTCATGAGTTCGGGAGTTTGAGACCAGCCTGAGCAAGAATGAGACCCTGTATTTACTAAAATAGAAAAACTAGCTGGGATTGTGGCACACACCTGTAGTTCCAGCAACTTGGGAGGCTGAGGCAAGAGAATTGCTAGATGCTACAGCACTCTGCCCAGGGTGACAGAATGAGACTCTGTCTCAAAAAATAAATAAATAAATAAATAAATAAATAAAAATAAATAAAATATATATATGTGTGTGTGTGTGTGTATTTTTTATATATATATATACTGCATTAATCTTATAGGACCACCATCAAATAAGAAAATCAGTAGTTCAATGGTTAAGGTCCAGGGCTTTGGACTGTGAAAGCCAACTTTGTCATTTTTGGCTATGCAATCATAAATGAGTAACCTAACTGTTCTGTGCTTCCATCTTTAAAGTATGATAATATCTATCCCACAGGTTTATGGTGAAGATTAACTTCTAAATTAACTTCTAAATGCTTGGCACAATCCCAGACATACAGTAAACACCCAAAGTGAGAGCTCACACCATCTGCACAGCTCTGTCCTCAGTAGTTCCTGGATGGCATTTCAACGAGGAAAGCTTACTGTGAAAGAGACTGACTAGAATGAACAGCATGGGAAAAAAGCTGGACTTACTGCCTGAGACTTCTGGTTTGAGGGGACCACAAAGATATTCTGGATCTGCATCATGGCCGCAATGCTTAGAATTTCCTGAGAACAACCAAAATTTCCTATAAAACAGCAAGCATGTTGGGGAACATGTCAATGGGAAATAAAAGACACTCATATTTTCCTTGCACCATATTGTAAACTAAGATCACATATTTCATACTGTTTATTTTGTTAAGCTTATAGTATACAAAAACTTCACTTGAAAAACAGAATGTCCTATATATGACCCAGATGAACAGTAGCCTTGAAGGACTCTGAGAAAGGTGCTGCGTCCACTCTGTAGCCATAACACCAAGGGACTCTTCACTATAAGCCAAGATGGGGTCCGGACTGGCCCAGTCACATGGGCAGGTCAGCTCCACAGCTACTCCCTCCCATCATGTGCACGTCTAGCATCCCAGAAGTATGCATGAGAAAGGGAGGACAGGGAACGTGGGGGTTGCATCCCTTCTGTTGTTTCTCTGCTCCTGGACTCTTCTATGAAGTGGCCGCCCTCTCAAAAGGGCGCATGTCAACTGGGAAGCCCGAGGCACAGCTAGACCAGGAAAGTGGCTGGTGGGCTGTTGGCAGCTGGGAACAGAGTCTGCAGTAATCAGCACTCCAGGGCATTGAGCAGAACAACCTGTACTGTCCTCCTCTCCCCCACAGACTCCTGACTCATGAAGGTTGTGCTCCTCCAACCCCACATTTAGAATCCTGTTCCTCAATGTGAGGCTAAGGGCACGTGGTTGTTCCAAAACATAACTATAGTTAACTTTTACCATGCTGGGTCTCAAATACAGCTGCATAAATTGCCAGTTGACACAAAAGTTAGACAAAAGCAAGAAAAAAATACTATCTTTCCCAGTGTAGAGGAAAAGAGAAACTATATTGTCTAGAGATAATTTTGATTTCTAATTACTGTATATACTCGAGTATATATAAGCCGAGTTTTTTCGACACAAATTTTGTGCCGAGTTTGGGTTTTTTGGCACAAATTTTGTGCCAAAAAAACTTGGCTTATACTCAAGTATAAAGGTACAAAAAAAAAAAAAAAAAAAAAAAAAACTCTATGTTAGGCTCAGCACCTGTAGCTCAGTGGCTGGAGGGGAGGGGGGGGGTGCCAGCCACATACACTGGAGCTGGTGGGTTCGAATCCAGCTCAGGCCTACCAAACAATAATGACAACTACAACAAAAAAATAGCCAGGCTTGGGCGGTGCCTGTGGCTCAAAGGAGTAGGGCACCAGCCCCATAAACCATAGGTGGCGGATTCAAACCCAGCCCTGGCCAAAAACTGCAAAAAAAAGAAAAAAGAAAATAGATGGGCTTATGGCTGGCGCCTGTGGTCCCAGCTACTTGGGAGGCTGAGGCAAGAGACTTGTTTAAGCTCAAGAGTTAGAAGTTGCTGTCAGCTATGATTCCACAGCACTCTACCCAGGGGCAACACAGTGAGACTCTGTCTCAAAAAAAAAAAAAAAAAAAAAGACCTCTAGGTTATATATACACTTTTATCTCAAAATTCATGTCCTCAAAAAAATCTGAAGGTGTCAGAGAAATTGGAAACCTTGTGTACTGCTGGTAGAAATGCAAAATGGTGTGGCCACTGTAGAAAATAATATGGCAATTCTGCAAAAAAATTAAAGTTAGGACAGCCATTTTATTCATTTATTTTTTAGACAGAATCTCACTTTGTCACCCTTGGTAAAGTGTGGTGTCACAGCTCACAGCAACCTCAAACTCTTGGGCTCAAGTGATTCTTTTGCCTCAGCTTCCTGAGTAGCTGGGACTATAGGCACCTGCCACAATGCCCGGGTATTTTTAGAGACGAGGACTCACGCTGGCTTAGGCTGGTCTCAAACTCGTGAGCTTAGGCAATCCACCCGCCTTGGCCTCCCAGAGTGCCAGGATTACAAGGTGTGAGCCACCACTCCCAGCCTAGTACAGCCATTCTAGAAAAGAGTATGGAGGTTACTCAAAAGGCTAAAAATTGAATTGCCACATAATACAGCAATCCTACTACTGAGTATATAAACAAAAGAATTGAAATTGATATGTCAAAGAGATTCTACACTTCCATGTTCATTTCACCATTACGCATAATAGCCCAAATATGGAAGCTACCTGAATGTCCATCAATGGATAAATGAATAAAGAAAATATGACATGTGAATGCACACAATGAAATACTATACAACCTTTTAAAAAAAGGATATTCTGTCATTCTTGACAACATAGATGGAACTGGAAGACGTTATGCTAGTGAAATAAGCCGGCACAGAAAAGCAAACACTGTATCTCACTCATATTTAGAATCAAAAAAAGTGGACCTTACAGAAACAGTAGAAAAGTAGTTAACAGGGCTGGGGGAGGATGGGAAAAGGGAAGAAGCTGATCAAAAGGTACAAAGTTCCAGTCAGATGGGAAGAGTAACTTTTAGTGATTTAGTATACTGCATGATGAGCACAATTAATAATAATGTATTATGACAATTTCAAAATCACTAAAAGAATACATTTTTAATGTTCTCATCACAAGAAAAAGGTAAATTGGTAAAGTGGTGGATATGTTAACTGGACTGACTGAATCTTTCTACCATGTGTAGATAGATCAAAAGATCAAACTGTACCTCATAAATACACACAATGATTATCTGTCAATTAAAAATAAATTTTTAAGCACTCTGGGAGGCCAACATAGAAGGATTACTTGAGACCAGGATTTCAAAACCAGCCTAAGCACAAGGCAGATCCTGGTTCACCAAAAATAGAAAAAAATAGCTGCGCGATGTTGCAGGCACCTGCAGTCCCACATACTCAGGAGGTTGAGGCAAGAGGATCACTTGAGTTTGAGATTGTAGTGAGCTAGGCTGACCCACTATACTCTAGCCAGGGCAACAGAAGAAGATTCTGCCTTGAAAATTAAAATAAAGATGAATAAATATTTTAAAAATAAAAATAAATGTTTTTAAAATTTAAACAAAGGATTGCCTACCATATGATTTAGTAATTCCATTTCTGGGTATATAACCAAAGGAAGTGAAAGCAGGAACTCTAAGGCATATTTGTATACCCCTGTTTATAAATATAGCATTATTCACAATGGCAAAAGGTACAAACTTACATGCCCATCCACAGATGAATGGATAAAAAAAATGTGGTATTATACATGTAGTGGAATACTAATCAGCCTTAGAAATAAAGGAAATTTTGATACACATTACAACATGGATGAACCTTAAAAACATGTTGAGTGAAATAAGTCACTTGCAAGAGTAGGTAGGATTCCACTTATACAAGGTTCCAAGAGACTGAAAGTACAATATTGAATGCAAGGAGCTGGGGATGGAGAGTTAAATGTTTAATCAGTATAGAGTTTCAATGAGGAAGATGGGAAAAATTCTAGAAATGGACGGTACTGATGTTGCACAACAATGTGAATATACTTAATGTCACAGAACTATATGTTTAAAAATGGTTAAAATGGTACACTGTATATAATTTTTACTACACTTATGTCCTCTTCACCAGGGTGCTCAGAATTCAGGGTACTAGCTCTTCTGATAATCCAAATAAACTCAACATGAGCTATCAGGCTCTACCTACCTGATTCAAGCAGCATTTTGGCAAACATGGGATTCAAAGGAAACTCTGCTATTCTCATGCCGAGCGGTTCAGTTAGGTGACAGTCTTTGTCCAAACCTGCCATAAGAAGAACAAAAGAAATCAGAAGGAACGTACCACTGTGGTGGAAGACATGCAGTTGCTGAGATACCAGATGATGATGTATGCTCAAGAGAGGGCATCCAAACATGATCCACACCCTACCAAACTCAGTCTGACATCAGAGTGCCATTCCATTAAAAGAAGAAAGATCTCTACTGAGCTCTGAATATCTCATTTTTAAAAACTGATACTTTTCATGGCTTTTCAAGGACTTAATTAGAAGAAAATGGCTCCGCAGCCTTGTCTTGCTCCCACTCTCCTCAATCCACAACAGTCTCACTGTGTTCTCACTACTTCACAGAGACTGCTCTTTCCAAGGGCCCAACAAGAAGTCAGTGCCAAAACAAAGGCCATCTTCCTTCCGGTCTTCAGCAGCATTGCCTCTGCTGAACACAGCTCCTGTGACCCCTACTCCCCAGGTTCTCTGCCATCTTCCTTGCTGTTCCCCCTAGGTCACCACTGGGATCATCTTCCACATCCAAGACCAGACAAGCCACAGATATGCCAGGATGGTATCCCAGCCTGGTGCTCTTCTCATACCAGGTGAGCAATCAGAAGGCCAGCAACTCAGAATCTAAACACGGGCCCCCTGGAGCCAACATCAGGTCTGTTTATTCAACTGTCTCCTGGGCAGTCACTGAACTGGGCTGACTCTTCCAATTCCCCACCTTCCCTCCTTGCTTCGCCATCACCCGCCAGCATCCAGGTATTAGATTCCTAAGACCCTCAAAATGTCAACTATTGTGTTCTTAACTAAAACAAAGGCTGCAAGAGTTCAGAGGAAGGCAAAAAAGGTCACTTCTCTTCTGTTCCAATCTCTTTAAAGATGATTATTCAGCTTGAAACTAAATTAAGTTGGAAGTTTCCCTTCATCTTTTCCAGCTTATTTAGTGCAATGAAGAAACAGGAGGTATTTTAAAGTTCATTCTGTTTGAAAGAAAATCAACCTAATGAAAAATTCCTATGCAGTCAATGTTTTTTCATCCTCATTACAGACTATCCCAGGAAACCTTGCTTTCAAGTTCCTATTACTTGCTTAAGAACAAAGAATAAAAACCTATTCTAACACACACACGCTCTGGGCTAATCTTATACAGACTCAGCTGAAGGCCTTTTAAAACACTGGCCATCTTTTAAATAAGTAATTGGCTATTCTTTCACAGAGAAGTATCATAAATATAAGGAATAAAGGACCCCAACTTTGCCCTGCACCAAAAAATTAACGAAAAATGGATCACAAATCTAATTTAAGGAACAAAACTGTAACATTGTTTGAAGAAAACCTAGGAGTAACTCTTAGTGACCACATGACCACAAACTAGGCTTCTTAGAAATGATACCAAAAGCATAAATGACAGAAGAAAAAGTAGATAAACTGAGTTATACAAAAACTTAAAACTTTTGTACTATAAACAATACTAATAAGTACAAAGACAACCTCTAGAAATGTAATATTTACAAACTGCATATCTGATAAGAATTTGTACCCAGAATATATAACAAACTCCAACTCAATAAAAGACAATTACACAAATAAAAATGGGCAAAGGATTTGATTTTGTTTGATTTTTTGAGGCCCCAGGCCAGAAGGCCTTGGCATCAGACTAGTTCACTGCAACTTCAAACCCTTGGGTTCAAGTGATCCTTCTGCCTCAGCCTCCGGAGTAGCTGGGACTACAGGTGTCCACCACGATGCCCAGCTAATTTTTCTATTTTCAGTAGAAACAGGGGTCTCAATTTTGTTCAGGCTGTTCTCAAACTCCTGAGGCTCACGGGATTCTCCGGCTTGGCCTCCCTGAGTGCCGGGATTATAGGCATGAGCCACCATGCTCAGCCACGGGCAAAGGATTTGAAGAGACTTTTCTTCAAACAAGATAGGCAAATGGCCCACAAGCACATGAAAAGGCATACAGCATCATGAGTCACAAGGAAAATCCAAATCAAAACCACAAGGTACCTTTTCTAGTATAGGATGGCTATACTAGGATGGCAATACTAGAAAAGACAGTAACAAGCACGGGCAATAAATATGGAGAAAATGGAACCCACATAAGTTGCTTGTGGGAATTCACACTAAAAATCTGTATGCTAATACACAGTATTTATAGTAGCATTACCTATGAGGCCAAAAAGTGGAAACAATCCAAATGCCCATCAACTAATAAACAAATAAAAATCTGTGGTATATTCATAAACTAGTATTTATTCAGCACTAAAAAGAAACAAAATACCAATACATGCTACAACGTGAATGAACCTCGAAATGTCATGCTAAATCAAATGTCATGCTAAAAAGAAACAAAGTACCAATACATGCTACAACGTGAATGAACCTTGAAATGTCATGCTAAATCAAAGAAGGGGCCATCATTTGGACGCTGTTTGTCCCCACCAAACTTCATGTTGAACTTCATCCCCAGTGTGGCAGTGTGAGGAAGTAGGGGCTAGCAGGACTCAGCTGAGTCATGGGGGCAGACCCCTCATGAATAGAATAATGCCCTCCTCAGGTAATAGATTAGTTCCCATGAGAGTGGGTTAGTAACAAAAAGGCTAGGTTCCTGTCTCACTTTCTCTTGCTTCCTCTCTCACTGTGATCTCTGCACACACCCACTCCCCCTTCCAATTTCTGCCATAAGTGGAGGTAGCAAGAGGTCCTCAGCCAAAGCGCTGCCCAAGAGACTTTTCAGCCACCAGAACCATAAACCAAATCAACCTCTTTTCTTCAGAAATCCTCAGCCTCAGGAACTATTACAACAACACAAAAAGTACTAAGACAAAAGCCAATTTTAAAAAAAAAGACCATATATTATATGATTCCATTTACATAAAATCTCTAGAAGAGATTCTACAGAGATAGAACATGTCTACAGAGATAGAACCAGAGCAGTGTTTGCCTGGGGGTGGGCGGTGGGGAGAGGGAACGGGGAAAGAGCTCTTAATGGTATGAGGTTTCTCTTTCGGATGATAAATGTGTTCTAAAATTAGACTGTGGTAATAGTTGCACAACCCGGTGAATATACTAAAAGCTGTTGAATTATATAATACATTATAAATGGGTGAATTATATAGTATAAACTATACTTAATAAAGCTGTTTTAAAAAGTAACATTCAGAATAAATCTCAAAAAGCAAAACCTCCATTAAACTTAATACCAAAGAGAATATTAAATTCCCTTGGGGCACCATTCACAGAAGAGACAGTACTTCCTAAAGGTTATGATTGCTCTCTTAAGACAAATGCTACATTTTCAAACCACAGTAAACAGAGATTCCCTGATAACATTATACTGTTTCCTTGCCCAAACAATAACACAATCTGGTCATGTACCCAGTTCTCCAAACAACTCCATGAATGAAATGAAGGGAGAGAAACACTTAGCCACAGATTCGAGATTAAGTAGGGGGACAGAGAAAAAGTACTGAGCGGTAAACTGGCAAGGAATCGCCAACCTCTGGCTGTCTCTTACAAGTGTGGCCTTGTGATGGTTATTTATAACTTTTGATGAACTGGCATGCTTTTATAAATTCATTGTCATAATCAGCCTTCATCTTCATCTTCTATTAGTCTAATTAGGTCCCAACTTCTTATTTTGATAAAAAATGTCATTAAGAAGGTTCTATATATGGAAAGAACCAATCCCATTCCTAAAGACACTAGGATCCCTAAAGTGAATAAAACCTACTATCACAAAGGAAAACACATAATAAAAGAGAACAGGCATACCTCCCAAAGCATAGAGTAACTCCAAAGCTTGAACCATTGACTGTGCTGGAGGGGGCTGTAGAAAAAAAAAAAAAAAAAAACAGACAAACATAAAAATCCTAAATGAATTTTGGGGGACAACAGACCTAAAAATATAACCATTTCCTGCTCAAATCCACTCTCCCCTCTAACTTGCCCCATACTTCCCAGCCTTCTGGTTTCTGCTCACCTAGCTGTCTTAGCACCCTTAGTATTATGTGGCCTTAGTACATATTACAGTACTGGGGAAGATTTATCTTTGCATCACCTAGAGCCCCATGACAGGACTGGTTGAATAACATACACTGAATTTGAATTTCTGAAAATCAAAGAGAATGCTAGAGGACCTGAAGTCCTACAAAGCCAACTCTGTAACCTTTGGTCTGATTCTCTGGAGCCACACCTCCTTCTTCCCTTATACAGATCTTTAACAAGCACCTACTAAGCGCCAGACGTTGTTTTCTTCTTCTCAGAGATCAGAGTTATCTGATCTCTACAAGCCAGGTAAAATTATACTTTTTCAAATTGTATTTTTTTCTAAATGCAATCATATAGCAAATGTATTTAAAACATCTCATTGTTTTAGCTCCATTTTACAGATGGGCACAGTAACAATAAATAAAAAACATTTGAACAAGGTCACATGTGCAGTTGGTAGCAAAGTCAGAAGCTGAACTCACCTCATTTTTCCACCCTACCTCCCCTACTTTGTTTGCCAAGGAACAAAGAAGATCTTTTAAAACTTTTTAACAACTGCACACACAGTTGCACACACTTAGGGCAGAAACTAAATCTGACTGATCATACAGAGATTACTAGTGACTCAGAAACCTCTCTTTGGTGCCATGACAACTTTTTACAAAGAGCCAAAATGGCTAACACCTAAATAGAGAAGCTCAAACCCTCCAGGGGTCTCTCATTATATGAGATAGGAGAAATAGCAAAGCTCTGAATTAGGTTATGACAATTATAGAACAAAACTAACAAGGTCCTCTTTGACGCCTTTCTATCCCAGGTCCTATTTCCAGTCAATTATCACCAATGGATAGAACTCATAACCTACCCCACCCTGAAATCATATCTGAAGTATTTTCACTTAATGACACATTAGTATTTCTCTATGACCTCAGCTGACTTGAGATCGTATCAACATTCTTTTAACATATTTGGAATTACTGTGTATGCACAATTTATCTTGTTCTTTTCACTGTATGTTTTTCTGTTTTCATTCTTGCTTGTACCCAAGCTTCACAATAATTACTTGGGATAACTGCATAATACTCCCATTATACTCCACAAAAAAGTCAATTTTCTTTTTTCTTTTCTTTTTTTGAGAGAGCCTCAAGCTGTCACCCTGGGTAGAGTGCTGTTGCGTCACAGCTCACAGCTACCTCCAACTCCTGGGCTTAAGCAATTCTCTTGCCTCAGCCTTCCAAGCAGCTGGGACTACAGGCATCCGCCACAATCCCCAGCTATTTTTTGGTTGTAGTTGTCATTATTGTTTAGCAGGCCTTGGCTGGATTCGAACCCGAGCTCTGGTGTATGTGGCTGGCACCTTAGCCACTTAAGCTACAGGCGCCAAGCCAAAGTCAATTTTCTTATTCCTAGGAAACTGCGTTGTTTCCAGTTTTTTACAACTGTAAGTAACACTGTTAAATATACAAAATCATATGTACCCTGTGATTTCAACTATGAAAAACACAATTTTAGGGGCAAATAACCAGAAGGGACCATATCAAGGTCAATTTCATTTTTCAATTTTCCAAAAGTTTTGTTATAATTTATTTTAGTTATATTTTTAGATTTAATATAAAATAATGCTATAAACATTATCATACACATATATAACCTTTTTCCTTTTGAATTACTTTTTCAAAAGACATTTCTGTGAGAAAACATAGCAGGTGGCTCTAACACTCATTAAGTATTGTCAGAAAGTCCTGCATGAGGGCAGAAATAGAGCAAAACCACCAGCAGTACACGAAGATTTACTTTCCTAAACTGCGTCAGCTATGGGTCCTCTCTATAGTTGATTGATCTTTTAATTAGCACAACGTCATCCACATATGGCTGTGCCAACTGCACTCACCTCTGTCCTAGAAAAGCTGGACGCATCCTAAGGTCAGTTTACAGCGTGTGCTGGTTCCTTCCCTTTCCTTACGGCATGTTGGATTTACTCCAAATGACGTACATATAAAATCGCTTTGTATTTTTTGAGATATTTATCTGTTATTTCTTTCATAATACATTTTCCTCTAATTTTACATGTGACACTTTTATTCAGCTTGTAAATATGCACATATTGTTCATCTTTTCTTTATCTTCTACACACCAATAATCAAAGGGTATGTTTTTCCCTATACTTATGGTAAGCGCACAATTATTTTCTTTGAAGGCGCTGGTACATTTTATTCTTTCAATCACCTAAGTTTACCATGACACATGACATTAGGGACTTTATCATCCAAGAATCCAGACCTGTCACACCATACCAATATAGCTGGGATAGAACAAAGAGTCAAAATGCAAATTCTCAAATCATAAAAATTCTAGAAGGAAATATGAATATGTATTGACTGACATATATAAAAGAAGTGCTTCCTAGTCAGGCACAGAGGCATGCACCTGCAATCCTAGGTACTCTGGAGTCTTAAGGCAGGGAGGATTGCTTAAACTCAGAAATTTGGGGCCAGCCTGGGCAACACAGCAAGATCCCCATTGCAAATAAATTAAAAAAAAAAGAAGAAGAAGAAGTGCTTTGTAAGCACAATAGCATAAAAGCAAAGATAGAAAGATTTTAATGTAGATATGTTTAGAATATCTGCATATTAAAAAGGGAAAAGCTGGCTTGGTGCCTGTAGCTCAGAGGCTAGAGTGTTAGCCATATACACCAAAGGTGGCGGGTTCAAGAACAGCCTGGGCCTGCCAAACAAAAATGACAACTACAACCAAAAAATGACGAGGCATTGTAGCGGGCACCTGTAGTCCCAGCTACTTGGGAGGCTGAGGCAAGAGAATTGCTTAAGCCCAAGAGTTGGAGGTTGCTGTGAGCTGTGATGCCATAGCACTCCACCAAGGGCAACATAGTGAGCCTCTATCTCAAAAAATAAATAAATAAATAAATAAATAAATAAATAAATAAATAAAAAGGAAAAAGCCACTAAAATACAAATAACAGAAAAAATAATCACAAAAAATATTACAAAGGTCAATGTCTTTACTACTTAAAGGACTCTTGGAAAGTCACTAATAAATATTAATTCTAACGCAAATACTGATTCTCACTATTCATAAGAAATACAAAATTGCCAACTAAAAATCTACCATAAGGGAAATTTAAAAAAAAATAGTAAAGATAACATTTATCCTCTCTCTCCAGGCAGTCAAATTAGCAAAGCTAAAAGAAATTAGCTTGGCATGATGGGAGCACCATGAGCTGGAGCTGACACAGTGCAGCAATCTGGCCAAGTGCCAAGAGCCTACAGCAAAGGCCAGGTATGGTGGCTCACGGCTGTAATCAATCCTAGCACTCTGGGAGTCTGGGGCAGGTGGACTGCTTAAGCTCAAGAGTTCAAGACCAACCTTAGCAAGAATGAGACTCTGGTATGATGCCTCATGAACATATCAATGTACACATCTATGATTTAATAAAAATAAATAAATAAATAAATAAATAAAAGAATGAGACTCTGTCTCTACTAAAAATAGAAAAACTAGCCAGGCATAGTGGCTGCAGACCTATAGTCCCAGTTACTCAAAAAAAAAAACAAAACAAAACAAAAAAGAGATACTAGGGGAAAAGAGAGGGGGTTGGGAGGGTCAAGGCCTATGGCCTACCTCTTGGGGGCAGGACACAATTTTAAGAGGGACTTTACCTAACAAATACAATTGGTGTAACCTAATTCTTTGTACCCTCAATGAATCCAAAACAATTAAAAAAAAAAAAAAGCCTCCAGCAGGACCCTCGCCTCCTCCCCCAATCATCCACTCCTAGAAACCAACCTTAGGAAATAAGCAGACTATAATCAGCCACAGACTGCAATCTTCCCGGTGCTCTCCCAAAAGCCCTCAAGAACCCGGCAGTGTGGTACTCCAACATCTACATCCAGGCCTACACACAGTTTTGCAGTCCTGAACCTCTCCACCCCTCCCAACCTGGTAAAATCCTACCTGGATTTCAGATTTTACTTCAGACATGACTAACTACGCTGGGGGCTCTTCCTCTCATGGCACTGGCCACGCTGCTCTGTAATTAGCACTCACTTGTCTCTAACCCTGAGCAGACAAGAACAGGAATTAGGTAAGAACAGAAATTATCAGGGCCTTGTCTGACTGTTTTCCCCCATGCCCTGCAAAGTAGACACACAACACATGACCTGAATGGAAAAAAAGAAGAAAGATGGCACGCCCTACAACAATGTCCTAGCAGCCCCATGAGCTCTCCGGCCTCCCCACAGCCCCAGACAGAAGCCGGGACTTACTGACATGAAGTGAAATCTGAGTACATTGTCAATTCCCAGTGCTTTCAGTTGCAGGATAACAGGTGCCAAATTGCTACGCTGCATCTCAGGAACGGTGGATTCAGGCAACTTGTCAAAGGCTTCCTCTAAGGATAGGAAATCAGAACTGTTTGGGATCAAACGTCACAGTCAAATGCAATCATTGTGCCAAAGATAGGCGCCTAGGAGCAAATCCATATACTATCATAATAAAAAGTTGATTTTATACCTAAAAAAGACAATTCTATTTAAAATACACTTTAGATAAACGTATTTGAACAATACACCTTTATAGAAGTTTGTGTTTTTACTTCAGAATGCAGTTTTTCAAGGGCTTTTTGTCAGCAAAACATTAAATCAAAACAACAAATATTTGCTGAGTCAGCGTCAGTGCCCACTGCCAGCAGCTCTGCTTGGGGTAAGGACATAAGAACTGCATACATAAGCAAAGAGCTTCAAAACAGCTCACCGAAATATCAATAGCAACCAAAATACAACAAATGACCAGATCTTATAAACAGAAAAAACTGTCTACATCCAACTTTTTAAGTCAAATGAACCAGGCATACAACATCACACCTAGAATCAGATGCTGCTCCGAACAGGTTACTGAAGGTTACATACCCCCTCAGAACAAGAAAAAGCTTCATAAGACAGAGAGATCCTAGGATGGGAGGGGCAGAAAAGAGGGTGGGGAGGGGAAGAGACTTTGGAAGGTCTTTTTTATAAAAGCTAAGCCAAAAGGGTAGGGAAAAAAAGAGGAAGGAAGAGATTAAATCATTTCTGTGTATATTCAGAAAGCTTATGGATTAGACTGAGAATCCTCCACCCACAAAATCTTCCCACATCAGTCAACATTTTAACTGACGCACACCCTTCTTAAACAACACATGGGTGGCCCAACTTCCATTTAGATTACAAAGCTTTAGTGAATTACAGAATAAAAAAAACAAACCAAGAGAGTCATGAAGAAATAGCACTATCACTGAATAACTTCAGAAACTTCTCTTGCTCTGAGAAAACAGACATCCAATATTCTGTGGACTGACTGACAGAAACTGCCAAATGCACGGGCCTAAGTGGAAGGTCCTGGATGACAGGCAATAGGAGGAAGTTCCAAATGGGATACTCCCTGTAGTTTCAAGAGCATGCTCGATACAGCATCCTACTGACCAAGGGAGAAACAGAATTATCAGACAACTCCTTTGTTGAGAAGATGCTCACAGGAAGTAGGTGTTTCCTAAGAGTCCAAAGACACTCAACTCTCTGGAGGACCGGCGTGTGGGAGGTGGGCCAGGAGCTGCAGGAGCCACAGGCAATCTCCTTGAAAAGCTTCAGCGATATGAAGCGTCGAGACTCCGAGGAGGAAGAGGCGTATTCCCAGTGAGTGGTCCTCCCGGAGGGGAGGCTCAGGAAAGGCCAGTACAGTCACCAGTACACACCTACAAAGCTTCAGAAGGGACTTGCCCTTTGAGAGGATGTGAAGCATAAGGAGGCTCTGCTGCTGGGCAAAGAGGAAACAGACCAAGGAAAAGGTATCAGAGTGTAAGCGGAAGGCAGTGCAAGAAGAGTATGATTCAGCTGGGACACAGGGAGGGGAGGTGTGGGCAGTACCAGAGAAGACAGGCTGAAGAAAAGGCTTGGAAGGTTCTGAGAAACTGTGAAGGGTCTGAGCAGATGGCACCCTGCTCAGAGCTGCACAATCTAGAAGCCAGGGGCTGGACACAGACACCCTCAATTACTGTCAGCCAGCAACTCTCCAACCCCACTTACACCAAAACTGCTCATGCTATGGGAGCCAGAGATCTTTCACCCCAATCCACTGGTCTAGCTTTAGTCTACATTCTAGTACATGATTTCTGTGGCACAAGAAATGACACTGGCCATTTCTTCTTTAAAATAACTCAAGCTCCAGTACAGAGAGAAAGAAGGAGCGAGGGGGGGTGGGGAAAAGGAAGAGCAGAGAGAGGGAAGGAGGGAGGGGGAGGAGGTCTTTATGTGTGACACACCTTTTGGGGGCAAGGCACAATTGTAAGAGGGACTTTACCTAACAAATGCAATCAATGTAACCTGGTTTCTTGTACCCTCAATGAATCCTCAACAATAAAAAAAATAATAATAATACTCAAGCTCCTAACAAATTAAACACAAAATTATCATATGACCTTGCAATACTCAAATGAATGAAAAACAAGTACTCAGGGCGGTGCCTGTGCTCAATGGGTAGGGCACCGGCCCCATATACCGAGGGTAGCAGGTTAGAACTTGGCCCCAGCCAAACTACAACAAAAATACAGCCGGGCGTTGTGGTGGGCACCTGTAGTCCCAGCTACTTGGGAGGCTGAGGCAAGATAATCACCTAAGCCCAGGAGTTGGAGGTTGCTGTGAGCTGTGATGCCACAGCACTCTACCAGGGCGATAAAGTGAGACTCTGTCTCTAAAAAAACAAGAGAAAGACAGAAAGACAGAAAAAAGAAAAACAAGTACTCAAACACACATACATGCACATTCATAGCAGCTCTATTCACAACAGCCAAAAGATGGAGACAAACTGTCAACACATGAATGGACAAATCATGGTTTATCTGTGCAATGGAATTTACTCATAAAAAGGAATGAGAAAACATGCTGCAATGCAGATGAACCTCAAAAATGCTAAGTAAAAGAAGCGACACACAAAAAACCACTTATTATATAATTTTATTGTTATGAAATAGCCAAAAGAGAGAAATCCAGAGAGAAAAATGCAGATTGCTAATTGCCTGGGGCTGGGGACTGAGAATAATGGGGAGAAACTGCTTAATAAGTAAGAGGTTTTACTTTGGAGAATGTTTTGAAACCAGATAGAGGTGGTGGGTGCAGATATTGTGAATATAATGAATGCCACTAAATTGTTCACTTTAAAAATGGTTAATTTTGTTGTGTAAATTTCACCTCAAATTATTTCTAAAAAGAAAATTATCTTGTAACTTCCTCCTCATCTGCATTTCACCATGTCCTTTAATCCTGCTGCTCCTTTTATTTCAATTTTAATCATTCCTTCTTAGCATCTTTTTTTTTTTTTCTTGAGACAGAGACTCACTATGTCACCCTCAGTAGAGTGCTGTGGCATCACAACTCACAGGAACCTCCAACTCCTGGGCTTAAGCAACTCCCTTGCCTCAGCCTCCCAAGTAGCTGGGACTACAGATGCCCACCACAATGCCTGAGTTTTTTTTGTTCTTGTTGTTATAGTTGTCATTGTTGTTTGGCAGGCCCAGGCTGGGTTCGAACCCGCTGGCTTCAATGTATGTGGCTGGCACCCTAGCCACTGAGCTACAGGCACAGAGCCTCCTTCTTAGCATCTTCAGCAGTTGCCCTTACTTCTCTGGCCTTGAGTTCTGCCTATTCCCTCCCTGCCACGAATGCCCCGTACCCCCTTCCTTCCTCCCAGGTACTGGTATATTCCATGCCCTGTCTAGAGTGCTGAAATTGACCTACCCTGCCACCCCTCCACCTGGACAACTAAGGTCAGGCCCAAACACCACCGTGGTTATGAAATGCTCCCCAGCAGGTAATATTGAGCCTGCTTCCAGGGCTCCCTGTTCTTTATGGCAGCCCTAGCATACCATAATACGCTGATCTGTTAGTGAATTTTCTGCTACCACCAGACTGTCTACCATGTGGCCACAGACCTAGCCCCAGATTTCCAAGCTCTAAAACCATGCTCAGCACAAAGCAGGTGTTTAGTAATCATTTGATAAAAGCAAAAACAATGTCAAACGCTGAATAAGGACAATGATAATCAGAAGGGAAAACAGATAAAAGGCAGGCCAAAACTCCTGGACCTTCTTTAGCGGTAGCTACAGCAACAGAAAAAAGCAAAACAGAACACAATAACCCTGGACCTGGTAAATGAGTGCAGATGGGCATTGGAGAGGAGGAGGGAATTAACAATGACTCAGACATTGAATCTGGACAAATGGGGTAAATCTCAATATCATTCCCCATAAAAGATGGGTATAAAGGGGGAAACAGCAACTCAAGGCACATCATCATCTGTATGTAAGACTGTCTTCAAGCCGGAAAGAAAGCTCCTAATGGGCTGGTACTGGAATTTCATTCTGCTCCCTCAGAGCCAGAATGGTGCCCAGCATAGAGAGGTAATTTACTAGCTATTTATTTTCTATGAAAGAGTGGACTCTGCATTTTAGCTCAGCAGAGACGCTCTGAATCAGAGGTAAAAGTGGAACCCAATAGAGGCCCCACGAGATTCAGGGATCTCAGAACAAGAAAACGCAGTAAACCAAGGGAAAGGAAAGAAAGACAGGACCTGACACAGAGCCCATGCTACAGGGCATGTGGCTACAAACAGGCCAGACACCACTCAGGTAAGAACAGTGATGGCAGACAGGTGGTGACCCATGGGCCAGCTCTGGCTGATGAGGAGTGGCAGCAAAGAAAAGCTGTTGGAGTGAGGAGGGCAGTGGGGGTCAGATGACAGAGCTTTGGGAGGGAGGTCTGGATTTGATGCTGAGTTCTGCCATCTTTGCTATATTCTCCAATGCCCAGGCTATGAGAAAGTCAAAACCTTAAGGAAAGCCACACTTACCTGTATAAAGGCGATAACATTTTCCTGAGCGGCTGCGACCACCGCGTCCTGCTCGCTGGTTGGCTGACGCCTGGGACACTGGCACCACCACCAAGCATTCGATAGCTGTCCTGGGATTATAAGCTCGAAGCTTCACAAAGCCACAGTCAATCACATACACAACACCACTGATTGTAATGGAGGTTTCTGCCACATTCGTGGCCACTATCACCTACGTTTCCCACAGAAAAGAAGAGAAAGAAGTTATTTTATTCATTTCACTTTTACTAAACTCTCAGAAATGCTGAAGATCGAATGGTGTTTCCAACACCGTAGAATCTGTGACAGGCAATCTGATCTACCAGACAGAGCATGAGTGTCAGTCAGTGCAACCTGGGTTTGAAGTCTCCCTAATTGTGTGTCCCTGAACAAGTCACTCAACCTCTGGAGCATCCATTTCCTCACTTAAATAATAAATTTATCACCTCCCCCAGGGTTGCTATAAAGGATTAAATAAGACACATACATAAAGGGATCAGAGCCTACTACTTAGAACATAGTAAATATTCGAGAATGTTAGTTTTCCCCTTTGGCACAACCAAAGTAAATCACTATCTTCATTTATCCATTCACATTCTAACTATTTTCTGAGGGTGTGAGCTTTGCCATACGCTGTTCAAGGTGCTGGAAATGTATGATGGACAAGACAGATAAGAATTTACTCTGGTGGCTCGGGGTCTATAGCTCAAGCGGCTAAGGTGCCAGCCATATACACCAGAGCTGGCAGGTTCAAATCCAGCCCGGGCCCGCCAAACAACAATGACAACTACAACCAAAAACTAGCCAGGCGTTGTGGCGGGCACCTGTAGTCCCAGCTACTTGGGAGGCTGAGTCAAGAAAATCACTTAAGCCCAGGAGTTGGAGGTTGCTGTGAGCTGTGGTGCCATGGCACTACCCAGGGCGACAGCTTGAGGCTCTGTCTCACACACACACACACACACACACACACACACACAATTTACTCTGGTGTGTTTGGGGTACGGAGGTACTAAACAAAAACAAGATCATTTCAGACAGCAACAAATACCAGGAAGAAATTCAACCAGGTAATATATTGCGCAGCATATAACAAGTATATAATGTTTTAATATTATAATAACAGGGCATAATAACAGTACACTGGTTGGCCAGGGAAAGCCTCTGTGAATGATGACTTTGAGTGGAGACCAGAGTTAAAAGGAAGCAGCCAATCCTACAGAGATCTAAGCAGAAGAAACACTTCAAAAGCAGGAGAAGCAGCCAAAATACAGAGTAAGCACAAGAGGAAGTTAAGGAGGGAGGCAGAGACCAGATCACGTGCGGTCTCTGGGCCAATGTGAGATATTCGTATTTTATTCCAAGTAAACTAGGAGCTGCATCTGGAGGGTTTTAAGCAGCAAAGGACATGCATATACAGCCCTTAAAATTTTTCTCAGGTACTTTGCATTGCATAAATGATCTTATAGACCAGGCGCGGTGGCTCATGCCTATAATCCTAGTACTCTGGGAGGCTAAGACAAGTGGATTGCCTGACCTCACAGGTTTGAGACCAGCTTGAACCAGAGCGAGACTTTGTCTCTAAAAAAGCTGGGCATTGTGGTAAGTGCCTATAGTCCCAGATCCATAGGAGGCTGAGGCAAGAGAATTGTTAGGTCCAAGAGTTGGAGGCTGCTGTGAGATATGATGCCATGGAACTCTACCGAGGGTGACAAAGTGAGACTCTGTCTCAAAAATAAATAAATAAATAAATAAATCACCTTCTATAAAAAAAAACAAACCGTATTATAAATGATCATTTTATAAAAATCTTCCTAATGTTTTTATGTAATAGAGAGTTGAGATTTTATGTTATAAAACTATTTAAAAGTTATATATACCTAGGGGTGGCACCTGTGGCTCAAAGGGCTAGGGTGCCGGCTCCATATGCCGGAGGTGGCGGGTTCAAACCCAGCCCCAGTCAAAAACGGCAAAAAAAAAAAAAAAAAAAAAAAAGTTATACCTCATGTTCAGCAGCTATAAAACCTGAGACTCGAGGTTGAAAAAGTCACAGCAGGGCACAAGGCAACCCAGGGGAGGAAGCAGGACTCCTGATTGGCTGGCCACAATTAATGTTTGACTGGGCAGATTTGAGCTGCTCCATCCCAGTGGCCAAAAGGCTGAGCACCCTCTTCCAAGTGGTCTGAAATTGAAAGCAGGTCCTCAGACCATCCCACACCTCCTTCGGCTTCTACTATATAAGCTGACTTCTGGCTGGCTCTGTGCATTCCTCATCTGATAGGAGGAACGGCAGAGTCAGGCCTAGGGGTACAAGGAGAGTAAGCTGACTGACTGCCTGCTGGCTCCTTCACACATGATGCTTTCCACCACACCCTTCCCCACCCCAAGTTCAAGGCTAAAGATTTCTACGCCACACCTTGAATTAATTGGTTTAAATTTTGTTCTGTGGGCAAACTGATACTTAAATGATTTATAGGTTTTAGACCACTGTGGTAACTTACCTACTGCACTGACTAAGCACAATCTGCCAAAATAGTCCCATAAGCTAAGGCAGTAAGTATCTATCATGTCATGGGAAATATCAGGCAGGCAGAAGAGAGGCAGTACTGTGAGTGCCCTCCCCTGGGAATCTTCCCAACACCTTATTTATCATGCACTTTCAGATCTACTACACAGAAGCATGAACCTAAAACTCTGAAAGAAACATTCATATTTAGCAAGATTCACGTCCACTACTGAAGTCCTTTCCAACACATGGAAAGGACAGCAAAGGGGCATCATGTGATTGTAAATGGCCACAAATACCCATGGGCATCAGGAGAGTCTCACCTTTCTGACACTTCGTGACACCCTTTCAAACACTTTCATTTGCTCAAAGGAAGGCAGTCCTGCATACATGGGGAGAACTCGGAGGTGTCTCTTCATCCCAGTGCGAGCTAGTGCTCGAGCCTGCTCGATCAGCATGGAAACAACAGTTTCTACCTCTTCCTAAAGACAACGAACCAGGAATCAAAGAAAACAAGATTAATTTGAAACATGCCATTTTATCACACTGAAACAAAATGAAAGTTGGGATCAGGATTTTAATTTTGGTCAGATTCAAGAATTTTAGTGCCATAATGCTCCACTCTGGGGTAGTATTTAATCAAATGTTACTGAACAATGACCATCAACAGATAAAAATTCATAACTAATATTAATTACTAAAAGTCTATACTATCTGCAATGAATAGAAGAGTTCCCAATAAATAAAAATAATGACTATTTCACTCAGCTTCCATGTGCATATGGACAAGTTGCAGTGTATAAAATTGTTATACACCTTCCCCAGAAAAGATTACTGAACTACAGAAATGTTTGGCATTGGCAAAGATTATAGCTGGAGGGTAGCTCTGAACAGGGCTACCATACTGAGTGAGCACTTGGGTTTGTTCAATTGTTTTTCCTATAACGTGGACACTTGTCACTTCCAGGATGTGTAAAGGTGTCACTGGGAAAAGCAGTATGAAACAGCAAAATGCGCCTAATGCCATTTTCCATTCTGGCAGACAATACAACCCATTGAGTCAACTATCTAGTTTATTCTGGAATCAGCTAATAAATATGAAATACATTTAGCCCTTTGCAGATTGAACAGGCAGGCGCTAATGACTCCTTGCCAGTTTAGTTGGTAGATGAATGACATTGGAGCAAACAAATGTTTATATAATTAAGTAACCACATAATACAACAATACATGAAATAAATGGCAGAGTAATTAACAGAGCTTGTGTTAATTTTGGTGCTGCCTTAACATGTCTCATCACAGAGAGGTCCAGAGGAATTACCTGGCCAGTAAGAAACGCTAATATGTCTCCATCTCCCTCCGTCTGGTGTATTTTCAGCACTGTTTCCACAGTTGATTTGATGTAATCTGGAACAGGACTGAAAAGATGTGTGGGGTGAATTCATTAGGAGACTATGCTCCTTAATTATAGATCAGTTACCCTAATAATCTGGCAGCACAGCCTCCTCAAAGTTAGTCTGGACCTGCCCAGCAGGTAATTAGTACCTGGATAAACAGCATAAATATTCCCTCTTTTTCCCCTCCCTTTTTAAAATGTGGTCTCCAAGAGTAATCCCTAATTATATAAACTATGATTTTTAGCTTTATGTGCAAAGAAATAAAAATGATATACCCATGTAAGGAGATGTATTATCTTTAACATGCAAAGACACGGGACCAGTGAAAAATTTGGGACTGTGGTCCCAGTGGTGAATCCCACACTCTTCCTGGCTCGTTTTCCCTCCTCATCACTGGCAGCATGTATGATTTGGGTGGATGGAGCTGGTGGACGTACTATCTAGCCAGAGTGACTCAGAAGTCAAATCTACAACTCTCTGGATTTATCAACCAGTGGACCAAACTCGGTTTTTGCTCCCCAGTGACTGCATACAGAAATTAGGAGGCTCCTTTCTTGTCCATGGGCCTCCTCCCAAAAATGCCAATCAGGCCTTCTCACTCAGGTGCAGGCAGGTGAGAACCAAACCACCAGTACTGCTCCCACTGACAGGCAGCCTTGTAAACCCCAGTTCTGAGAACTACCAAGCTCCTCTCCTGCAACCTTTCAGCACTTTGCTTTCGCCAACTGAGCTATGGCCAGACTCAGGGAAATGTGTGCATCAGTGTTAAGAGTTTAAATTCAACAGTAATGCTGAGCAGAGTTCCTCAGCATTCTAGATCAATGACAAGAGACACAAAACGTGCTCTTCCTCATCCTCTTAGAGCTTTGAGCAGATGGAGTTCCCTGTCATTCCACATTACAAGTGGAGTTTTTTTGTTTATTTATCTTTTTTTTTTTTTTTTTTTGACTCTGTCTCACTATGTTGCCCTAGGCAATCTCCAACTCTTGGGCTTAAGCAATTGTCTTGCCTCGGCCTCCCAAGTAGGTGAGACTACAGGAGCCCGCCACAACGCCGGCTATTTTTCTGTTGCAGTTGTCATTGTTGCTTAGCTGGCCCGGGCTGGGTTTGAACCTGCCAGCCTTGGTGTATGTGGTCAGTGCCATAACCACTGTGCTATGGGCACCAAGCCCAGGTGGAGTTTTCTAATCATCGCCATCAAGAATTCAAGCATCATTACCTTTGTAGATAAAAGATATCCACAGGAAATGTTCTCCCTTCCACTGTAAGGATCACACATGTATCCCTAGTTGGGTCACTGGTTTCATTTTGATTGAAGAAATCTCGAAATTTCTAAAAATAATAAAAATAAAAATAAATTCTCCATTTCTCTCAAAAAAAAGTTTCATAGTAATTCATGGAAAGAAAATAATATAAAACTGGCAGAGAGGAGGGTAACAGGGATTAGATATATGTAATCAGATGATGGGTTGCACAATAATCTCAAAAATTCACATTTTTCTTACTGAACTTGTAGGGGAATCACATTTCAGCGATAAGAGTATTGACTTTAAGTTTGATAAAAATAACAAAGGTTTGATTTCAAAACTGCATTCAGTAACGCACCTGGGTTAACATGTAGGTGTGGTATTGTTTATCTGATTCCCGTCCTCTGTATTTTATTTAACCAAAACTTCGGTCAAAAGGTATGATTCACGTTTGATATGTACCTCTATGTGGAAAGCATAAACATGCTCATCAAGTTACCAGTTTACAAAAAGAAACTTCTACTTCTGTGAATAGTAGGTATGCTCCTGGCCCCAGTGTTACTGGCTTTAGGCAGGGATGGTGTCTTCTCCATCTTTCCAGGTATGCCCTGAGTTACACAATGGTCTATATGGGGTAGGCCATCAGTGACACACTTTCCCAATACCCCCACAGCACCCTATGGGGAGAAACAGCTCTTGGGCAGTTTCTGCTGAGCAAGCAGCCACATCCTATTCAATGGCATCTGACCAACATGCTTGCAGCCTATGGGGAGGGCTAGCCAGAGAGCTCTAACCAAGGAAGAAGGTAAGGAAACAACAGCAAAGATCGTGTTTTAGGGTATGTGAACACAAGGTACACAGAGAAGCTAAGTCTAACAAGAGCTGAGTGATCAAACTGGCAGGTGGGTGAGCACTGGGCAAAAAGAGGCTGGTGCCAGCTGCAGAGGGGGCACGGACATGCCATTTGGTAAATATTCCATAATTTGATTCCAAATGTTCTTCCCACTCTCCAACTACAGTCCAGTTTCCCTGTGGCCTGGCTATGTAACCATAAGACCTGTCTTCTTTACTACCCCAGGTATCTTTACAAAATATGCCCATCCCTGCTCCTGGAAACCCAGGAGCCCAGGAACTGCACTAATGATCTGCCTCACATACAAAGTGCAAAGGCTTGCAGGGCTACTTCTATAAGAATCAACTGGGCTGGACTCAGTGGCTCACAGTGGGAGATTGAGGCAGAAGGACTGGTGGAGGTCAGGAGTTCAAAACCAGCCTAAGCAAGGGCAAGACCACATCTCTACAGAAAAACAGAAAAAATGGGCAGCGCCTGTGGCTCAAAGGAGTAGGGCGCTGGTCCCATATACTGGAGGTGGCAGGTTCAACCCTGGCCCCAGCCAAAAACTGTAAAAATAAAATAAAATAAAATAAAAAATGCTGGGTATGGTGGTGGGAAGCTGAGGCAGGAGGATTACTGCAGCCCAGGAGTGTGGATTGCTGCGAGTCAGGCTGACACCACTGCACTGTAACCCAGGCAACAGAGTAAGACCTGTCTCAAAACAAAAATTACTTACAGAAAGTCATCTACTTCAACTGTGTCTGTAACTACTGTAGGCAGAATTGAAAGTGGCTATTTTTTAAATCTCTGTGCCATACAGAAAGACAATGAAAGTCAATGTGAGCAATCAGTAAGTATGAATTAACAGTGAATCTACAAAAAGACTAGGACGTTATAGTTTCCACACAACAAAAACCAGTCAGAATACTTTTTAAACTTAATTAAATAATTTTAAGGGAGGAGAAGAAGGGAAGAGATAAAATGAAGACGGTCTATGCACCTTTCCCTCAAAGGAAGTAACTGGAAATGAGGTCAGGTAAAGGCCTCAAAATGCATTCCACCAGATGTGACAGATGACAGAAATAAAAAAAATTAGAGAGGACAACAAAGAAACGTTACCCCAAAAGTTATCACGGGCAAACCTAAGACAATAGAGTTCTGTAGCCTGTGAAAAGGTCTGAGAAACCAGTCTGGGTATACACACAGACATCCATGAGTCTTAGCCATGCGGAGCTTTTCTCTCTTCAAGTTGTTCTGCACCCGTGAAGCTGCAGAGAGACCAGGAGTCAGGGTCCAAGCCCTTTCCATCCTTATTGGTGTCTCCACATCTACTCCTTTCTCTTCTACACAGCACCCAGTATAATCTCTCTCCCTCTTTCTTTTTTTTTTGAGACTGAATCTCACTTCAGCACCCTTGCGAGTACCATAGCGTCATAGCTCACAGCTACCTCAAACTCCTGGCCTCAAGAAATTGTCCTGCCTCAGCTTCCCATGTAGCTGGGACTACACGTGCCCGGCTATTTTTAGAGACGGGGTCTCATTCTGGCTCAGGCTGGTCTCAAACTCGTGAGCTCAGGCAATCCACCCACTTCGGCCTCCCAGAGTGCTAGTATTACAGGCATGAGCCATCGCGTCCGGCCAGTATAATCTTTTTAAAATCTAAATATGATCAAGTCATTACTGTATCCCACACCCTCCCAAGATGGAGTCTATCCTCCTTCACTTAGCCTCTAAGGCAGCGGTTCTCAACCTGTGGGTCGCGACCCACAGGAACTGTATTACAGGGCCGTGGCATTAGGAAGGTTGAGAACCACTGCTCTAAGGCCTTCCAACATCTGAACCCTGTGAGTCCCTCCATTTTAATCTTTAATCTCCCACTGCTTTTCATTCAATCAAAATTCAATGAACCCAAGCACCTTCTCTGCACCAGACATTGTTTTAGGTGGAAGGGATAAAACAATGAGCAAGGCAGTCAAAGTCCCAATCCTCCTGAATCTTAAAGTTTAGTGACAGGAGACACACAATAAACCCTGGATATGCATATAGTGTTAGGCAGTGATGAGGGCTAAACAGACACAAAGTGATCAGACTAAGAGAACCATAAGCTATGTTTTAGGGTTAGGGTGATCAGGAAAAGCTTGGAGGAGATAATAAATCATCAACACTGGAATGAAATGAGGGGAGAGCAAAGAGAATGACTAGAGGAAGAATGGTCTAGAAAGCAGGCACACCCGGAGCTTAAGTATATTTGGGTTATTTTGAGGAATAGCAAGGGGACCAGTGGGGCTGGGGCGAAGGGAACACTGGAGACGGTGGAAGGAGATAAAGTCAGAGAGGTGGTTTGGGGACAGATCACCCTTGTGGGCCTGGCAGCCACGAGAAGACTCAAAGCTCCTTGAACACGTGATTTCGTCCCCTGCGGTTCTATACATGTCTAAGGTCCATCTCCACGTCTGCACATCTGGAAAACTGCTGCGTATCTTTCAAGCCCAGGACAACATCTCCTCTGTTAAAGCTTCTGGGCAGTCCGCTGGCTGGAGTTAAGGATGGCCTACCTTAGCACCCACCCTGAACACAATGAACTGTAAACATCTATGTAAGCATCTGCTTCCAGAAACGAGTGAGGGAGTGCACAATCACCTGCAGCTAGCATGGTGCTAGGCATACATACTGAAGGTGCCAAAAACTGTATACACATTTTAAGAAATGTTACTACCTATGTATTACTTTTTGAAGTTGAATTGATGGTACCATTACTGGTCAAGTATATCTGGACAAGCTATGCACATCTATTCTACCTGCAATTCGTACACTTTTGGGGAATGATCGATTTTACTTCCAACAAGATTGCTTAATATGCATCTTTTGGCACCCTTGGTATATAACAAGTGGCTAAAAATAATTTGTTTAGGTAAACTGGTGTTTGTCATCAAAAAAAAAAAAAAAATAATGTGAACTTACCCATAAAAAATTTTAACATGGAAATTATTATATATATACACATACATATATGGGAAACTTCAATTATACAGAAAAATCTAAACATATATGCTAAAGTCACAAATAAATTCAAGAAATATAGCCTCATTTGAAAAGAATAACAAAAAGAAGCTGCCTATGTATGGAATAGATAGTATGCAGAAAAACAAGACAAGTAGTTAATAAGGAACTCAATTAATTACAGGCTAATTTCCACCCACAAGCTGAAACAGAGTATCCCCTGATTATATGACACCTAGGTTATCAGAGGGCCCCATCTGGAAGGTGGGCCAGCCTGCCAAAGACAAGGTCTTGTTACACATGACTTCCCAAGGATATGACCAATAATTCCAGTGTGTAGGAGCAGAAAAAACGGGCAATGCTCCTACCTCTGCATCCAGGGTCGCGGAAGCCACAATCAATCGAAGATCCCCTCGCTTTTTCTGAATCTAAAGAAGGTGGAAACAATGATAACAGTGCAATACTTGTGGATAAAACAAGGTGGTATCTGAAATTTATTTCAAAACACTCCTACATGTGTATTTTTTGGCCAAAGGGAGCTTATTCATGAAACAAGGCTGAACAGAAATTAATCATTATTAAAATCACAGGTAAAAGGGGGATCATTATATCAATCTTTCTAATTTTATAAATGTATGGAATTTTCTAAAACAAAAAGCTTTTTAAAATCCTAAGAATATAAAAGACCTTTAAAATCCAAATCTGAATTTGAGAATAAAACCATTTTTTTCCTGATAGTTGGGTCTTGGGATATTCTGAATCTATGTATATACAATTAAAATATGGAAAAGTATATCAAAACCAAACAATAAAAGATAGCACCAAGATAGAAATAGAGCAAAATATATTAACAGTTATTAAAAGAAACAGATAATCAACAAGCATAGGAGAAATCATCAAATTAAACTACAGCAAAAATACACAGCAAGGAGTTTTTTTTAATCTATAACTCTGGCAAAGATTTTTTTTAAAGCTACTACTCTATGTTAGCAAATATTTGGTGAAACAGGCTGTCTGATTATGCTGTTCCTGAAAAAGGTAACAACCTGGTGGGAGGTTATACTTATGCCTGATAAGTATAAAAAAGTCTAAATTTTTGACCAAGGAATAAAATAATGACGATGTTAAGTACAGCAACAGCTAACACAGACTAAAGTTATGGATGAAGCATGTACAATGCACAAAATGCCTGGCTGAGGTGGCTGAGGGCTCTGAAATCCAGCCCACCCTCCCCTCACCTAGCTGTGGACATCCTCCCGAAGGGTGCACCTTTCTCTACTTTGCACCCCGTAGTCTAGTTGTGACTCTACACCTGCACCGCCCTAAGATTTGACATTATCGTACTGGAGCCTCACAACTATGCTGATACAGAGCAGCTCTGCCTAACAGCGTGCTCTTCAGTGATGAAGCGGCTCCGTATCTGCGCTGACCGATGCAGAAGCCACTAGCCACATGTGGCTGGAGAGCCCTTGAAATGTCCTAGTGTGACTAAGAAACTGAGCTAAGCTTTAAAATTTTATTAGACTTAAATCGAAATAGCCACAGGTGCAGATACAAAGGTAACCATTGACCTCATTTTAGAGACAAGTAGATTCGGCAGTCAGAATGTGAACCCTGGCAGTGGAACCCAGAGCCCAAGCTCCTAATCACCCTGTCTGTCATGCTTTCCAGACTCTTGTGATTGGGCATCTGTAGAGGTCGGGTGGAGAAGGCTGGCCATGAGGGGTAACTGCTGAAGCCACATATGGGTACACAGGGGTCATTTGTACCTTTTCTCTACTCTGAGGTATGTTTGAAATCTTTATAATAAAAAGGTAAAAATATAACAAAAAAAAGGAACAAATATGAAACAGACTGAATTATAGAACTGCCCACTGCAACAGTATTTAAAATGTTTAAAATCTGAAAGCCATATAAATGGCTAGCAGTAGAAGAATGAAATACTTTCTGGTACAGATGTGATTATACACCTATTAAAAATAATGCCTTCAAAGAATATTCAATGATGCAGGGAAATGGTCTTGATATAACATTAAGTATAACATGCAAGACGCTAATTAGCACACACAATAGAATCCCCATCACGCCAAAACCAATGAACATACACAGACACACACACAGAAAACAGCACCAACATTCTACCAATGATTTTTCCTGAATGGGTAGGATTATGGATGATTTTAATTTTTTTCTTTGGTATTTTGTTGGATTTTCCAAATTGGTACAATTTCTTTCTTAATCAGGCAACAAAACAAACACACACACCCAAAAAAAATTGGCAGTGAAGACATACCTTTTTTAGCAAGCCAATGGCAATGTCAGTGTACAAGGTCCTCTCGTGAGCCTCGTCCAGCATGATGGCACTAAGAATCAGAAGAAAGCTCTCCATGAGCACCTAAACAACTCGCCCCACATGCCCTCCTCTACACCATCTGAGAGATGTGGTACCTAGTCCCCATGCAACCAGCTTGTATCAAAAGTAAATCCAAATCACTCCTCTTTGACAACAAGGTAATTCTTTTTTTGTGCAGTTTTTGGTCAGGGCTGGGTTCAAACCCACCACCTCCAGCATATGGGGCTGGTGCCCTACCCCTTTGAGCCACAGGTGCCACCCCAACAACGAAGTAATTCTTGAGCTAATAAAAATGATGACATTATTATACCTTAATAAAAAATGGTATATTGCTATCTTTAAAGAGTTTTAAAATCCATATCGAATTCCAATAGGATTCAGTACCTGATTTTAATGACAACATAACCTATAACCCCACAGAGCACATAAAAATTGGAACAAGGCTCAACCACCTCAAGACTGTTAAGCTTCGGAGGCAGCTAAAGAGGTAGCAGCTGTGATGTACATGGACCAGACAGTCAAACGCGACATCTGTCTCAGAATGCCAGAGTCTGGGAGGGACCACCTTAACGCTGAAGGTGACAGACAAAAACACACAAGGAGGGAGAAGGTGGTAATTACTCCGACTCTGTGTATTATATTCAACAGAACACCGGCCAGTTAGTTCTCTCCATAGTCACCATCAATCCTGAGGCATGACAGAGGTCAGATAAAAAGGGCAAGTTGACAGGCTGTTTAAATAATGACTGGGATTCTTAATTAGCCCATTTTTGACTGTAAAGAGACTATCGCATGTAAATTCTGAGAAGAACATCAAGGATCCCAAAGAGCCAAAGTCAAGAGAAAAGCATCGGGGTAGCTGAACACAGGCATGAATCTCAGCTACTAACACAACTGCTTCTCAATCTGTTTGAGAACTTTGGAAACTTTACGCAAGTTATCATAGGAAAAACACATTTACCTATATTTTGTTAACAATGGATCAACCATCATCTCCCTGACCAGCATTCCGTCAGTAAGAAACTAAAAAATAAAAACATGAAGTTTTAGAAAGAGTTTACACTATGATTGTTTTTAAGTTCAAATACAACTTCGTTATGTTCTAGCACAATTTCTTCACCAGTGTGTGTAAAATCTATTCCCACAAAGAAAATGCCCCACTATTTTCATTATCAATAAATGGAACTGTTTATAAAAGACATCAAACATGGGAGCTTCAGCTGGGGTTGCAAATCTTTTAGCAGAATTTTACCTGCACCTACTACGTGAACATCAGCTAAGCCCCACTTCCTCTGGGCCTGCACCCCACAGGTACTACTGACGAACAGGCAGTGAAGACAAGCCTGTGTCTGCCCAAAGGAATATCATGAGTCTGAGATAATTATTCTTCAAACATCCCCAAAACCACAGACTGCAGACCCTAAGATTATTAACCTCAACTTTAACTGATATTATTTTAGGAAATCTAGATGAAGGGGTCAAGTTAAAAACATGGGCTATGGTGTCAGACTGCTGGGAGTTGAGATCCCAGCTCTCCCTCTTACTAGCTGTCTGAAACTTGGGCAAGTTACTTACGTTCTCTGAGCCTGATTCCTCATTTGTAAATACACCTACCTCCCTGGGTTATTGTGAGAACTAAATGAGACAGTACAGTTGTTCCGCAGTATCCTCAGGGGATTAGCTCCAGAGCCCTAACCCCTCAAGACACCAAAATCTTTGGGATGTTCAAGCCCCTTATATAAAATGGCTTATCTGCATATAACCTACACATACCCTCCAGTATACTTTAAATTTTCCCTAGATGACTTATAATACCAAATAAAATGTCAATGCTATGTAAATATTTGTTACACTGTGTTGTTTTTTATTTGAATTATTTTTATTGTCATTTGTTACTTTTTATGGTTTTAAATATTTTTGATTCCAGGTTAATTGTGGATACAGAAACCAAAAATGTAAAAGGCCAATTATACATGTAAAGGTTTTAGCACAGGACCAAGCACCCAGTAGTGTGCAAGGATTGTCAGCTAATATAATTTAGGACTAACGTTTATGAATTGCTTCAGAAACATGCCGTAACAGCCTTGTTAAAGTACTGAATTTGGTTTTGGGTGCTGTTAAACATCCCCCACAGATGCTGAAGCGTAAGTGTTTTTGAGAATAGATTTCCATATTTTTCTTGGACCTGTTATCATCACATACATACACAGGAAACAAGTGAGAACTTGCCACCAAATGTCAAACCAACAGTCAAGAACTGAGTGCCTTGGGCAGCACCTGTGGCTCAAAGGGGTAGGGCGCTGGTCCCATATGCTGGGGGTGGCAGGTTCAAACCCAGCTCCGGCCAAAAACCACAATATAAATAAATAAATAAATGTGGGGGAATAAAAAAGAACTGAGTGCCTTAAAATTATAACCAAATAGAATACAAAACCTTTTCATGAAAGACTCAAAAAAAACCACGAAGTCATGAAATCCACTGGGTATATTTACCTAGTTTAAATATATTTGATGGTACAAAAAAAATTCCCTTTACCTCGCAAAGTGATGGTCAAAGGTAACAAAATAACAGAAATTTGGAAAACAAGGTCCACATTGTTACAAATCATTACATTGTTCATTTAGCTCATTTGGTTAATTTAAATATTTCTCTGTGGCAAATTGAGAAGTAAACAAGATTCTAATAACCAATTTTCATCTCATCAAAGCATCTTCATTTACTATTTCACTACACTATCTGATTAGACTTTGATTCTGGATTGTGGTATGCAGTAGACACCCTATAGAGGTGATCATACACTGATTACTATTGATACTATTTTAACATTGGCAACTAGGTCAAAGAACACACCTATAAAATCCTTTATCATGTAAAAATGGAAAGTTCTGATTAATGCAAAGAATATTTATGAATTTTACAGTTTATCAATTTATACTACTTTTTCCCTGTTTTTAAGTCTTTTACAGGCTTGTTTTTATAATTAGATAGCTATCTGAGTTAGTGGAAAAAAAAAATAACACTCATGAGAAAAGACATCTTTGAGTCCTGATTTGATCACTGATGGGCAAATTAACAAGGCAAGTCATTCAACTTCCTAAGCTCTCTACTTCATCATCTATAGAACCAAGGGCTAAACCTTACATTCAAGCTCCTTTCTGGGCTGAAATTCAAGGACTCTTTTAAAAGAGTTCTGTACCTCCCAGCAGACAAACATCCCTGAGGGCCAGGATGATTTCCTATGTCGTGTACAACAGCAGGAGCTGCTTGTTTTAAATTCCTCCCAAATAATCCTCTTCCCTGTTTACACTAGGAAAAGCAGCTTGAGAACTTCACCTTAATTCTCGTAGCCAGCAAGTCAGTGCAGTCATCAAAGCGAATGCAGTATCCCACCTCATGGCCCAGCACTGCACCCCTTTCCTCAGCTACTCTCCCTGCAACCTTTGGGAAGAAAGATCATGCTGAAAATAGAGACATAGAAATCACTGCACACAGCACATACTGTGGAAAATCTAAAAGTCATTTCTTTTTCAAATGGTTAATGAACACAGTGAAAAACAAGAAAGGGGCAGGTTTTATTAGCAAACAAGCCTAATATAATTTTTACTATGTATTACCTGATATATTTATGTATTGCACTTCATTCTGTAATAGTCTTGAGACAACTTATAAGAACATACACAACAAAAATAAAGTTATAACAAGATGTTACAGATGAACATCAAATAAATTACAGATAAAATATCAAAGCCCATGAGAAAAAATTAAAAACATAGATATGCCCATGTTTTTAAAGTGGAGTCACAAGTTCAGCTCTAAATTTGGTGGCCAAAGCAAAAAGGCAAGTAATAGAATTAAGATTCGGGAGAGCAGAGAGAGAAAGGAGGAGGGAGGTGGGTGGGGCTTGGTGTGTGCCACACCTTTTAGGGGCAAGACACCATTGCAAGAGGGACTTTGCCTAACAAATGCAATCAGTGTAACCTGGTTTATTGTACCCTCAATGAATCCCCAACAACAACAACAAAAAAAAAAAAAAAAAAAAGAAGAACAAGTAAGATTCACCCTGTTTCTGTAGAAAGAGCATACCAACCAGCAACAACTTTTCATCTAGAGATGAAACAGATGTTTAAAATAGGCTTTAAAACAAAACTGGTTACACTGGATCATGAAGGCAGGAGAACAGAAATGGTCAAATTCAACACTGGGCCAAGTTCATTTCACTTTGAAGACAAAGGATAAAGGATAATGTTTCAAGAACCAAATACCTGGCAGTGCCCGTAGGTCACTGGGTAGGACGCCAGCCACATACACTGAGGCTGGCAGGTTCGAACCCGGCCGGTACTAGCTAAAACAACAATAACAACTGCAACAACAACAACAACAACAACAACAACAAAAAAAAAAGCCTGGAATTGTGGCAGACGCCTGTAGTCCCAGCTACTTGGGAGGCTGAGTCAAAAGAATCGCTTAAGCTCCAGAGTTTGAGGTTGCTGTGAGCTGTGATGCCACAGCACTCTACCGAGGGCAACAGCTTGAGACTCTGTCTCAAAAAAAAAAAAAAAAAAAAAGAACCAGATACCTAAAACAATTCACACCAGTGTCATAGCTGTAAGAATCACTAGAAGGGGAATTGAGGACAAGAACACAGATTTGTGAGAAAAGGGTGGATGAGTACATGAGAAGATAAATAAAAAATCTAAGCCAACATAATAAAGTAGAAGTAGAGACAAAATCAATAGTATATTATGAAGACCATAAATCCTATCTACAGATAGAATTCCCCCACCAATATATGACAAGTAAAAGGTGAATGTAAGAAAGAGAAAACAAGGCAAACTCTCTGCACTCCTCTAAGAGGGCTATTCAGAGGGTATTAACGCAATAATAGAAAATATTTAAAATAATAAACATAAAAGTGGAAGAGTTAATAATGCTTATCATTCAGTTTCATTTAAAAGAAAATATAAGGCGGAGCCTGTGGCTCAGTGGGTAGGGCGCCGGCCCCATATACCGTATATACTCGAGTATAAGCCGAGTTTTTTCCGGCACAAAATTTGTGCCGAAAAACCCGAACTTGGCACAAATTTTGTGCCGGGAAAAACTCGGGTCATACTTGAATATATACGGTACTGAGAGCAGCGGATTCAAACCCAGCCCCAGCCAAACTGCAACAAAAAAATAGCCGGGCGTTGTGGCGGGCACCTGTGGTCCCAGCTATTTGGAAGGCTGAGGCAAGATAATCGCCTAAGCCCAGTAGTTGGAGGTTGCTGTGAGCTGTGACACTACAGCACTCGACTGAGGACAACAAAGTGAAACTCTGTCTCAAAAAAAAAAAGTCTATAAAAGAAAATAGAGTTTAATGTTCACTACTAACTACCTAACTGAAAAGAACCAAGGAGACGCGATATTAAATAGAGGTTTCCCAGGACAGAGCACACCAGGGAAGGAAAGAGTTCAGTCTCCCCCTTTCACAGGAGAGGCGACCTCCTCTTCCCCAGGCCACCCACTTCCAGGGTGCTGAGGAGTCCTGAGGCAGTGTACTGATGCAGCCAGTCCCCTCCAGCAGCCCGGGCTCAGGAGCACAGAGGCTCCCTGCAATCAGCTCCTAAGCCAAGCACAACCGGAAATTATCTGTCCATCAGTGTGTAAGAAACTAAAGAGCAGATGTGGATCAGAAATGGCTCTGCCTAGTGACTTGAAATAACAGATGTGGGAGGCCAAAACAGAATCAATCACCTAGCAGTTGGTCTACACTGCGTAGTTTTCCAAAATATCTCATGAAGCCAGACATACATCCTGCACTGCTTTTTGCCTCTGGTGGCTATTATTTCCCCAATAACCAGCATTTCACCAGGACAGTTGTGTTATTATTTCAATTTCAACCCTACATACACATTATGCTGTAAATCTCGGGAAACGGTACAAACAGAGAATGTGTACACAAAGATAATGGGAATTTATAGAGAAAATAGAATGAACATAAACAAATGAACCCTACTCATAAAAATATAATCATTTTATGGGTCTATAAAGTAAAAGCCAAACCTATTTATTCTTTTCTCTTTTTGATACAGGGTCTAGCTCTGTCACTGAGCTACAGTGCCTTGGCATCATCATACCTCACTGCAACCTCAAACTCCTGGGTTTAAGCAATCCTTCTGCCTCAACCTCCCAAGAAGCTGGGACTCTAGGCACCCGCCACAATGCCCAGATAATTTTTCTATTTTTATAAAGACAAGGTCTCCCTCTTGCTCAGGCTGGTCTCAAACTCCTGACCTCAAGTCATCCTCCTCCCTGGGCCTCCCAGAATACCAGGACTACAGGCATGAAACACCATGCCCAGCCTTGTTTATTTTTATTACTTCACTATTTACGTACATTTTCTCTAAAAAGTATATATTCTTATTTTCCAACTTTTAAAAAAAAATTATCATTTATAATCACACTATGTCTTTTTCTACTGGATTTTTTTTTTTGTATTCCCAAAGGTAGCTCAGTATCTATTGGCTTTTTCCTTTCCCCTCCTCCCCCCATCGCTGTGCCTAGCTCTGCCCCGAGCCTGCCGGCACGGCATACCTACCTACCTAACCCACCTGCCTGGGACTCAAACCTATGTCACCACCATGATGGCATGCTACCGTATCCACTACACTATGCTGGCTGGTTCTGCTGGCTTTTCAATCTCTATCATTTAAGTTTTGCTCTTAATAACCTCAGCAATTGAACTGGACAAACATTATCTTTTTGATAGCCAGTCACCCAGCACCTACTTTTCTGGCAAGTACTATGCCCTAAACCTTCACAAATTGTATCTTATTAAATATGCACAAGCGCTTGAGACAAGCAAGACTCCCTCATATTTACAAATGAAGAGACTGAAATGAGACAGGCATTAGAACTTGTTCTGAATCACGGGTCAAGCAGGGCCCAGTCTTGAAGCCATACCTATACCACATGAGTCCAGGAAACACAGTCATGACTAACTGCCTCTCGGGGAGATCGAGCAATAGCTTATGCAATCTGTTTTTAGGCTCTGAGATTGTTTTCAGATTTTAGTCTGCACACAAAGTACTTTCTGAGATGCAGCAATTCAAACTTGGCAGCTCTATTAATATTACCCAGTTAATTTATACACTCTTTGTTCTTTCAAAGAGTGTTCTTTGTTCTTTGTGGTTTTATGGACGTTATCTATGGCTACAAACGTGAAGCTAAAATGCAAGCTGATTAAGAGCTACTATTCCAAACCACAAGAAGGAAAAACTACTTTAATTTTCAGGTAACTGAGTCATCTTTCAGTGACATAAATGGTTAACTCTAGCATTACAAAATAGTTTCCAAACTGTTACGCATTATACACACACACACACACACACACGCACATGGAGTCAGGCAGAACCTATAAAATGTTTATTAATAATTTCTAATTTGAATACCAGTAGAAAATGAACTTTGGGAAAAGGATTACACAATAATTAAAATTCCATATAGAGTAAAAATAACCTGAAGAAATAAAATCAGTTTCTTGTCCAGGTAAAATGGCAATTTATTTCACCCCTCCTTCCTTCTCTCAAAGCTAATTTAAAAACAACAGAAGAATTAAAACATTATCAACAAAAAACTTCACCTTCAATAAAAGGAGACAGCCACAAGCCCGAACAATAAACCAGGAAGCACGGCTGCCAAACACCATGAGGTCTGAATCCAGTAGAAAGGAGGGGCTCAGCGCCTGTAGCTCAGTGGGCAGGGCGCCAGCCACATACACCAGAGCTAGCAGGTTCTAATTCAGCCCATGCCTGCCAAACAGCAATGACAGCTACAACCAAAAAAAAAAAAAAAAAAAACATAGCTGAGCATTGTGGCAGGCGCCTGGAGTTCCAGCTACTTGGGAAGCTGGGGCAAGAGAATCGCTTAAGCCCAAGAGTTTGAGGTTGCTGTGAGTTGTGGTGCCACAGCACTCTACTGAGGGGTCATGTAGTGAGACTGTTTCAAAAAAAAGGAAAAGAAAGGAGGCCCGGGCCACCTCACATCCAGTGCAGACCACTGGCTTCCTTAAAATAAGCGTCACCACCCTAAAAGGCAATACCACAATCCCTGTATGAGAAAAACAAGAAGCGACAGAGTGTTCAGGCCAAGGAAACAAAGAAATGTCACAATAGCAGCTCACCTTGATAGCAAAGAATCATAAGCAAAGAGGACTGGAAAAAGGCAGGGAGGTAGGTAGCAAGTATCAAATCCCAAGTCAAAGTACCAAAAGAATTTTATTCCCCGCTCAGGAAGATAACAGCTTAGGAGAGAGGCTGTTCATTGTTCAAATTAACCCAACCTCACAATTCTGCAGGGGATAAGGGACATATTCAAAGATGAGTAATTGTGATAAGAGTATTAACACAAGCCCATTGCATGAAAGCTGATCAGGAAAGAAGGAATATAAATAGGAAAGGAATGTAAGCAAAAAAGCAATTTAAATGCAACTTTAACGGTATTAGCCAAAGAAACAGAAGTAGAATTCAGCCAAGGAAATCCTGGTTTTCTTTTTTTTTTTTTTTTTTTAAGACAGAGGATCACTTGCCTCTGGTAGAGTGCCGTGGCATCACAGCTCATAGCAACCTCAAACTCTTGGGCTTAAGCCATTCTCTTGCCTCAGCCTCCCAGATAGCTGGGACTATAGGCATCCGCCACAATGCCCAGCTATTTTGTAGAGACAGGGTCTCGTTCTTGCTCAGGCCGGTTTCAAACTTGTGACCTCAAGCAATCCACCGGCCTCGGCTTCCCAGAGTGCTGGGATTACAAGAAATCCTGTTTCAAAGACATCACAAAGTGAAGCTAAAAAAAGGTTAAAGGAAGAAAGTACAAAGTCAAAAGAGAATCAAGGAGAAATGAGATCTCAAAAAAAGAAGCCAGAAGATAGTCTGTGGAAGTCTTAGACAGAAAAGAAGTTAAAGAAAAGTTTTTCCAAAATTTGAGAACAATCCCCAAAATTTACACAATGCTACAAATAACAAGTTACGAAGCTAAGAGAACTTCTACACTGACAACAATAAAAAGCAAATGTGTATCAATCATACTGAAGGGAAGAGAATGTTGTTGCTCTACTGTAGCTAAAGAAAAATAATAGAAAAATCACTGTCACATGACGAGGTGATCAACAGAACATAGCCAAAAATCGCAGGAAAAAAGGTTTACAGTAATGTCAGGCAGTGAGTGGATAAATTTTTTTTTTGCATTTTTTTCATGTTTGTGGCATTATCTACTTTTAAAATTTGTCATGTATTGTAATATCTCTTTTCATTCTAAATATGCACTTCTCTGCCTATTAAAAAAAAAGAAAATATCATGCAAAGACAAGATCGTGAGAATTTCTATTTAAAGGAACCAAACTAGAATAAATTTTACTAAAAACAACCATGGACATTGTGGATAGGCTTGAAGAAACTCCACAAACTAGAGAGGAGTAGATGATTCCACAGATGAAGATAAATACTAAAAACGAACAAAGGAGATCCAACATATACTTAGTTGATATTTTTATTTTTTGAGACAGAGTCTCACTTTGCCACCCTCAGTACTGTACCACGATGTCATAGCTCACAGCAGCCTCAAACTCTTGGGCTTAAGTGATTCTGCCTCAGCCTCCTGAGTAGCTGGGACTATAGAAGCCAGCCACAACACCCAGCTGTTTTTTTTTTTTTTTTAGAGACGGGGGTGGGAGGTGGCGGGAGTGTGTCTCGCTCTTGCTCAGGCTGGTCTCGAACCTGTAAGCTTAGGCAATCCACCTGCCTCAGACTCCCAAAGTGCTAGGATTACAGGTGTGAGCCACCACACTCAAGCATACTTAGTAGATACCCTTAGAAAAGAGAATAAAATAAATGGAACAGAAAAATATGATAAAATATAATAGAAGAAAATTTGCCCAATATAAAGATCAAATTGAACCTGAAGATTAACCAAGAGTTTTTCCATGTTTAGGAAACACTGAGACAAAACAACCAGGAATATCCTGATGACAAAGTAATCTTCTAAGCAATCAAATAGAAAAAGTAAGATAAGGTAGTGGGAAAATCCTTGCTGGACCTCAGATGCCAAAAGGCAGTGAGGCAAAGTCTGCACAGTTCCCAGGAAAAGAGGGTGTGAATTAAGAATTTTAAATCAACAAAGACCAGAATTGAATATTCTCAAGCATGCTTTTAAAAATTACCTAATGATAAAATGCAGCCAAGTGAACCCTGCAATTCAGGGTTAGCAAAACCCTAGAAAATAATTGGTGATAAGCATTCAATCCATTTACACTAGAATAAAGGTTAAACACCTATGGGAATTATTAAGAACGTATATCTTACAAATCATGAAATGACAATAACAACTATATAACAAATGGAGGGAGGGAGAGTTGAAGAATAATATGAATGCTAATTTATTATTCTTTCATAACAGGAAACTGTACCATGTAGTCTAAAAAATAACATCCTGAAGTTTTTTTTAATCTTTTTTCTTATTTTTCAAGCAATAACAAATTCTCTTGTGGTGATGTCTAAAGCTCAGTAACTACTCTTTTTTAATTTAAGTTTCCTGTTTTGTTAAATTCATCAAAAGCAAATATATGTTTATGATTCCTTTTCATAAAATTATTTCTATTTGGCCAATCATCTCTATCTTTAAGAGAAGCTTGGAATGATGTTCATAAATGTTCATGATGTTTGTGGTGAATGGTGAAATTTGGGATTTTTACAATTTGTTTTTTATTTCCTCAGCATTTTATTACTTAAAATGTTCATAATGTACAGGTATCAATTTTACAAAAATATTCAAATCATAGTTCTTTTTAAACTGAAGAATGAAATTCTTAAGAAGCAACTTCTATTTATTTGGAGTTTTTAGGAAGTAAAAAAGTATTCACATAAGTAGAAGATACAGAGAGAATCTTTGCAATACAAAAAGAAACTCACTGTAACAGCAGCCACTCTCCGAGGCTGGGTCACGCCTACCACTCTTCCTTCGGCGGTCCAGCCAGCTTCTGCAAGGTACTGCAAATGAAATTACATCTAAGTACATCTGACACCACTTCTCCAGAAACAATCTCCCCCAAGGTGCCCCGGCATTGTGTTAAAATCACTGAGAAAGTAACAGTTTTTGTCCCAGCAGAACTTTCAAAATTGCTTTATAAATGAAGGATTTGAGGCTTGGAAATCTTTTTTATTGAAGTTCCTTCCCATCAATGCTAATAAACAGAAGAACGAAAGCATAAATTTAGCATTCTGATTCCCCAATCCTACAAAATTTCCATGCATTACAGACGTTTTAAGGAACAAAAAAATTATCTGTAGAGGCTGTAATCCCAGCACTCTGGGAGGCTGAGGCAGGCATATTGCTTGAGCTCGGGAGTTCAAGACCAGCCTGAGCAAGAGCAAGGCCTGTTTCTAAGTAACAGCTAGCAGTTGTGGCATGTGCCAATAGTCCCAGTTACTCAGGAGGCTGAGGCAAGAGGATCCTTTGAGCCCAGGAGTTTCAGGATGCTGTGAGCAATGAGATCACAACACTCTACCGAGGGTGACGAAGTAAGACTCCATCTCAAAAAAAAAAAAAAAAAAAAAAAAAAAAATTATCCATGGAGCACTCAAAATAATGCTAAATCTGTAGAACAAAGAATTTTAAAGCACATAAGACAGAGACAGCTCAATATAAACATCAATGGTTCAATACATTTTAGTCAAATTAAATAAAAACAATTAGATCCTATATATAAATATATGCCATTAGATTATATTAATAGATATCTAATTTGATTAAATGCATTTATTACTTAATTGATACATGTGTATTTGACTATGCACTTAAAATCCAATATGGATAAGAATACTTACCAGAGTTATTTATTTTTCTAATGTCTAATTGTTTTACAATGAATATACATTACTTCCCTATAATAGAAAACAGATTTTAAAAGCTATTGCATGTCTCTGCTCATTTGTTCAAAAGAAATACAGAAAGGATAATATAGAAACTAAAGAAAATGGCTACCTACAGGGAACGGGTGGGAAAGGGGCAGTTGAAGGGGAAAGGAAACAGAATAACAGTTGGAGAGGGCGTGGCAATGCTCCAAACAGATGTTTCTGGGTAGCTCTGACTCTCAGAACCACAGGTACCTGCCACATACTCCTTACCCAAAAGGCCCACCAAATAAAACCAACCAGAATCTGGAGGGAAACCAAAGGGAAAAGAACGTTAAACAAATGAGCCTTTCTGTATTCCAGAAGAATTACAAACGCACACTAAAGCCAGTGTACAAGAAGAGAACTAACCCCAAGTAGAGATGGAAAACAGTATCATGACTGGATGCTTCAAGGCTAAAGATAAAAAGAACTGTACATAAAGGCTGTCATCTAGTTAGTAAATGTTAATAAAACCTAAAATGGTATATGAGTAGCATTCTGAAATTATTTTATGTGTATGAATTTGTAAATATACTGCAGATAATGAGGACTGAGTTTCTCACTGTTAAAGAAAAGTTAAGAATAAGGAAATGCTAAAACGAGCCCCGTGGCATTGGATCAGAATCAGAAGTATCGGTACAAACTCTTGTTTAAAGAGAGACAGACACAGGTTTACAAATGCTTTTGTATGCAAGGGTTAATATTCATACATATATTTCCTATGTCTCCTCACTGAGACTCATAGCAATGACATTTCAGCAGTAATGAACACACTAGCATTCTTATCTTGATTTCTAAACACTACTTCAATAAAGGAGCCAGGGCTTGTGCAGGGGAAAAGAGGGGCCTAGAATATCTTATAGTGCTACAAAGTAAGGAAGTAGTCAAGAAAAAAAAAAAGTATGGAGCCTTTTATAAGAAAACAGAAGGCAAAACGAAGGAGCTCTTAAAGGTCAAAGATGGAATGATTCGGCAACAACAAAAAAAAGATAATGTTGAATTTTAACCCACAGAGAAAATTAGTGTCTATGACTCCATATTACATGCACAAATAATCTAACAAATGGGAAAGAAAGGACAGTTATTCTGCACAGAAGAGTCTATTTAACAAAGGTAGTAAGAAAAAGGAAAAAAGAAAATCATCACTGCTGCAGACAAGGTCCACTGAGGAATGGTAAATTAGTAGGTGAAAGTTTGAAGAAAAGCAAATTATTTGCATTCTGAAAATAATGATAGTTGTTATCTTCCCCTAAGATATCTATCAACTAAAATAGAGAAGGCAGTAGCTTGATGGGAGAACCTGGCACCTTAAGCAAGTGACCCAGGTTAACATCATCCATGCAAGATACATCACTATCACCAACCCCTTAGTAAGATGCTCTAAGAAGGAACAATATCAGTTCTGTGTGCTTGTCAAAAATGCATAATCTGTAATCTGAGAAAACAGAATAACATAAACTCAAATTGAGGGACATTCCAAGAGTAGATGCCCATTATTCATTATTCTTTAAAAAGTATCAAGATCCTCAAAGAGGAGGGGAGACTGACCAACTCTTAACTGGAAGAGATGAGAGAAACAACAACTAACTGCAAGACAGGCTCCTAGAACTAGAAAAAGAACATTAGTAGGCACACCGACAAAATCCTAAGATCTGTAGTCCAGTGTTATACCATTGTTAATGTCCTGGTTTTGATTACTGTACTAGAAGAAGTAGGGTGAGGGTATAAAGGAATTCTCTATTGTTTTTTGCAACTTTCCTATTAGTCTAAAATTGGTTAAAAATAAAGTTTAAAAATGGCTATGAAAAGTTGTAGAAATGTACAATTTTTGCTATAAAAACTATAAAGTGGCTCTTGTATTAAATACACACAAAAAATACTACCAACTGCCCTAATCACACAAATATAAAAACAGAACTATCTGCATACCTTACTAAGTGCCAGGAACTATGCTGAGGGCCTTATAAGCATTGCCCCACTTATTTTATTTTTGAGACAGGGTCTCATTCTGTCACTCAGATTGGAGTGCAGGAGCATCATATAGCTCACTGCAACCTCAAATTCCTGGGCTCAAGTGATCCTCCTGCCTCAGTCTCCTGAGTTGCTGAGACTATAGGTATCTGCCACCATATCTGCCTAATTTTTCCTTTTTTTTTTTTTTGGTAGAGAAGGGCTCTTGCTCTTGCTCAAACTGGTCTCAAACTACGACCTCAAACCCTCCTCCCACCCTAGTTTCCAAAGTACAAGGATTACAGGCATGAGCCACCACACCCAGCCCCATTGCCCCATTTAATCCTCACAACAAATCTTATAAGGAAGGTAACATACATCATCATCGACAATACACACATGAGGAAACAAATCTTATAAGGAAGGTAACATACATCATCATCGACAATACATACATGAGGCTTAAGCCTATAATCCCAGCACTCTGGGAGGCCAAGACAGGTGGATCACCTGAGCTCAGGAGTTGGAAATCAGGCTGAGAAAGAGTAAGACCCCCGTCTCTAAAAATAGCCTGGCATTGTGGCGGGCCCCTGCAGTCCCAGCTACCTGGGAGGCTGAGGCAAGAGGATTGCTTGAGCCCAAGAGTTTGAGGTTGCCGTAAGCTGTGATGATGCCATGGCACTCTACCCAGGGCGACAGAGTGAGATACTGTTTCAAAAGAAATAAAAAATACAAACAGGGTAGCACTCATGGCTCAAAGGAGTAGGGTGCTGGCCCCATATACCAGAGGTGGCGGGTTCGAACTCAACCCCGGTCAAAAACTGCAAAAAAAGAGAAAATACAGATAAACAAACAACCTGACCAGGAAACTAGCCACCTCAATACACTGAGACTCAGATTTCTACTAAAACAAAGATACTGCAAAAGCAGGTATAGTGCTGATGTCAAGAGAAGGGGGCGTCCAGGAGGGGGATCACTAAGTGTAGGCCTGCTGCCACCTCAATTCTCCACTCTTTCCAAGGTTACCAAAATCTGATCTTCTACCTAAAAAACAGAATTAGGAAGAACTTCACCAGTAACAGTACTAATAAAAATTGTACTGAAGAAGAACTTGTTCTCACAGTCCATTTTTTTTTAACAGAGGAAAAAATATCATCTAAGTGTGGAATTTTAAAACTAGCAAGTATTTGGTGCTTTAGCATGCTGTACTTTTCCAAGGAAAGATATTACATAAATCTAGAAGAACGGTTTATTGAGAGAGACCTGCTTCATATCCTTGCTGTAACCTCCAGTTCCTTAGCCTTTCCAATTTTCCTAAGCCGTAACTCAATTTAGCTTCAGAGTAAGCTGGAAACAGTGACTATCTCAGGGAAGGGAAAATGAACGGCTAAGAGAAAAGGGAACAACAGGAGGGGTAGCAAATATTTGGGCCAATAATATAATACAATCTATCACAATGACCTGGTCACTTTGAACAGCAAAACTTAGGAAATTCGCTTTTTACTATTTATTCCCCTGAGTTTTAAATTTTAATACATTTAAATGCATTTCCTACTCAAAAAAGTACTTATAATAAAATACAATTCCATAAAATAATTAAATTCAAATGCATATGTGCTTTGAGCCAGCAATTCCACAATCATTGTATTATCCTATAAATATACTTATATGTGTACAAAATAACATGTACAAACTGATTTACTGCATCATCATGATAATACAAAACTGGAAACAACCTTAATGTCCATCACTGGAGATTCATAAAATAAACTATGTGCACATACTGGCATCTATGGGACTAAATAAAGAATGATACAGTATGTGAAAAAAAGACAAGGAGGAGAGTCATTGCCTGACTTCAAAGTATACTACAAAATTAGAGTAACCAAAACAGCATGCTACTGGCATAAAACAGACACACAGATTAATGGAACAGAACAGGGGACACAGAAATAAATCTATGCATTTACAGCCAACTGCATCTTGGGAAAGAACATTTTCTATAATAAACGATGCTGGGAAAACTGGATATTCACATGCAGAAAACTAAAACTCGGCCCCTATCTCTGACCATTTAAAAAATCAAATGAAAATGAATTAAAGATATGCATGTAAGATGCTGAAAACCATGAAGCTACTAAAAGATAACACAGCAGAAATGCTTCATGACTTTGGTCTTCGCAAGGATTTTCTGGATACAACCACAAAACCACAGACAACAGAGCAAAAATAGACAAATGTCATTATGTCAAACTAAAAAAGCTACTACACAACAAAGAAAACAATCAACAAAGTGAAGAGACAATGTACAGAATGAGAAAACATATGCAAACTATACATATGACAAGGGGTTAACATCCAGAATATATAAGGAACTCAAACAGTTTAAAAGCAAAAAAAAAAAAAAAAAAAAAAAAAAAATCCTGGCTCAGCGACTATAGCTCAGCAGCTAGGGTACCAGCCACATATACCAGAGCTGGAGGGTTTGAATCCAGCCCAGGCCTGCCAAACAATGACAACTACAACCAAAAAATAGCCAAGCGTTGTGACAGGCACCTGTAGTCCCAGCTACTTGAGAGGCTGAGGCAAAAGGATCACTTAAGCCCAAGAGTTGGAGGTAGCTGTGAGCTGTGACGCTATAGCACTCTGAGGGCGACATGGTGAGACTCTGTCTCAAAAAAAAAAAATCCAGTTTAAAAATGAGCAAAAGACCTGATTAGACATTTCTCCAAAGATCATATACAGACAGCCAACAGGTAAGGAACATGAAAATATGTTCAATATCACTAATCATCAGGGAAAAGCAAACCAAAACCACAGTAAGACATTCCTTTGCCCCAGTCAGAATGGCTATTGTTAAAAGGACAAAAAACAAAACAAAACCAGGATATGGAAGAAGAGGAATTCTCATACACTATCAGTGGAGTCGTAAATTAGTACAGACATTATGGGCAACAAACAGTATGGGTCAAAAATTTAAAAACAGAACTACCATATGATCTAGCAATTCCGCTACTGGATTTACATCCGAAGAAACCTTTTTAGTACATCAAAGAGGCTTCTGCACGCACACGTTTATTACAGCACTACTCACAATAGCCAGGATATAGAATCAGCCTGAGTGCCCATCAACAGATGGATGAATTTTAAAAGAAAAAGTGGTGTATATGTACAAGGGAATACACTTCCGCCACAAAATGAAATAGGTGAACCTGGAGGACATTTTACTAAGGGAAATAAGCCAAGCAGAGAAGGACAAATACCACGTCTTTTTACTAATGTGTGAAACCTAATTAAGTTGATCTTGTAAAAGAAGGGAATAGAGAGTGGTTGCTAGTGTCCTGAAAGGGGAGGTAGGAAGGGGTAAGGGCACAGGAGACGTTATCAACAAGTACAAAGCCAAAAGTTAGGAGGAATAAGTTCTGATGTCTTTTGCACAAGAAGATGACTATGTTTAAAATAATGCACTATCGCTTCTCGGCCTTTTGGCTAAGATCAACTGTAAAATAATGCACTGAGGTGGCTCTGTGGTGCAATGGCTAGCACACCGGACTTCTAACATAATGTATTAGATATTTCCAAAGAGTCAGAATAGATGCTGAATATTCTCACCACACAAAAATAGTAAATGTTTGAGGTGATGGATATGCTATTTACCCTGATTTGATCATTACACAGTGTATACATGTATCAAAGCATCTCACTATAGTCCATAAATATGTATAGTTATGATGTGACAATTGAAAAAAAAACTTTAAAAACCAATGAAAGAATAAGAAAAAAAGATAAGACATATTAAAAACATTTATAGATGTTTTACGGAGAGCATACATATGAAAACATATTTAAATATACATACATTTCTCTGTAATTGCATGATAAAAAAACCTCTACTAGGAAACAGGGTGGCGCCTGTGGCTCAGTGAGTAGGGTGCCAGCCCCATATATCGAGGGTGACGGGTTCGAACCCAGCCCCGACCAAACTGCAACAAAAAATAGCTGGGCGTTGTGGCAGGCACCTGTAGTCCCAGCTACTTGGGAGACTGAGGCAAGAGAATCGCCTAAGCCCAGGAGTTGGAGGTTGCTGTGAGTTGTGATGCCATAGCACTCTACCAAGGGTGATAAAGTAAGACTGTCTCTAAAAAAAAAAAAGAAAAAAGAAACTGATAACACTGGTTGCCTGTGCACAAAGGAAATGAGTATCAGAAGATAGAGCAGAGGAAAATCTTTTTTTAGTCCTTTTGAATTTTAAACCATGTGAACCTACTAAATATTAATAAAAAATAAAAAAAATTAAACCCTAACAACAACAAAAAACAACCTACCTTCATTTGCTGTCATACTACTCAGCTTGCATCCTCAGCCCCCACTGTTTCCATCTGGCCATCTTTCCCTAGACTCAGTCCCTTGGTAGGCTCCCTCCCCCCCATAGCTAAGCCTTGCTAGGGTAAAAGACTAGACTGTTGTGATATATTCATCATTGTTCTAAACATGTGCTACCCATCCCTGTGGGAGGATTACATGCATTGTCAACCTCTTGCTTTCTAGCCTGGCCATGATACTTGCTGTGACCAATGACACTCAAGCAGAAGGACCACCTTGGATCAGAAGTTTTAAGCGCCATCTCATGATTCTGCCAACTACCACAATATCAACAAGTCCCACATAAAAGCGGTACCTTAAGCCTCAGAGCCAGTGATGACATAGAGTGGCCTCCAAGCCAACTCAAGATGACCACACAGTATGAGCAAGAAATAAACCTTTGTGTTTTTAAGCCACTGAGACTTTCAGGATCTTTGTTACCAACCACACAGACTAATTCCAAAACAAACTAAAATTAAGGACTCTCACGTGGCCTTTTACCTCTGGTTCTTCATTCCCTGACCTCACTACTCTCTGCAGTATCCTCACCTGAAAAAGGTAATAATAGTACCTACCTCTTTGAGTCACTGAGGATTAAACACATCAGCATGTGTAAAGTACTCACTTCATGTAGCACTTATTACTGTTATTATCATACTACAATCAGTTATTATTACTAGTACTATCATTATATTACTCTCTAAATGATAATCACTCAGTAATTTAGCCTGGCCCTTCTCCTGTGTTGCTCTATAAGAAACAAGTAACTTCTAGGCTCTTGATGCTTACAGCACATATCGGTATCTTTTTCCTGCAGACCACCACCTCCTCTCCTATCTGAATTTCAAAATTTTCTAACAAAAGCAATCAATGTAACCTGTTTCTGTGTACACTCAATGAATCCCCAACAATAAAAAAAAAGAAAAAAAAATACGTCTTTTCTGTGCTAGGTCATTCCCCTCTGCCTACTGTTCCCTACCTGTAGTAACTTTCTTAAAAATGCCTATGTCATCCTAAACCTTTTATTCGGAATTGAAATGGAGGAGCATGATGGGCACAGTGGACCACGCCCATAATCCTAGCACTCTGGGAGGCCAAGGTGTGCGGATCCCTTAAGCTCAGGAATTGGGAGACCCCATCCTTACAAAAATAGAAAAACTAGCCAGGCATTGTTGGGCACCTGTACTACTCGGGAGGCTGAGGCAGGAGTTTAAGGCTGCTATGGGCTAGGCTGAGGCCATAGCACTCTAGCCTAGGCAATATAGCAAGACTCTGTATCAAAAAAAAAAAAAAAAAAGAAGAAGAAAAAGAAAGAAAGAAAATGAAAAAAGAAATAGGAGAGCAGACAAAGGAACTGAGAACCATACAGAGATGCTGTCATATCCACAAGTCTGACCAGGCAGTCAATAATACTTACTACACACACCATTAACATGCTCAAAAATGCAAAGGGGTTTTCATCACTTTCCCCTGGGAATCTCTCACCCTAAAACCCTGCCACTGGACTTGCTCTTTTCCAAGACCAACAACCCAGGATTGAATCAGGTCTCCTCTCCCTGGCCACTGTGCTGGCTGAAACTGCCACCTACACATCCCTCCAGAAACCTCACTCCTCTTCTGCTTCCTTTGACCAGGGCAGTCTCCTGGTTCCTTTGCCATTTCCCTGACTGCCACTCTGTCTCTTTTCTGCTCCTAACTCCTGAATGTTGATGTTCCCAGGGCACGGTCCCTGGTTCCCTCTCACTCCCACATGCATCAAGATGTTGTACCACCAACATGTGGACAAGCTCACATCCAATGCCACACAGAGGACATCCATGTCTGATGTTTCAGACTCCCAATCAATCTTCCTGCTAATAATGTAATCAAAGACCATCCATGATAGGGGAAAAATAAGTCTGTTTAAATCAAATACACCAAAATTTCCCCCTCTAGAATCAGTATTTACTTTTTTTTTTTTTTTTTTGAGACAGAGTCTCATTATGTGGCCCTCGATAGATGGCCGTGGTCTCACAGCTCACAGCAACCTCAAACTCTTGGGCTTAAGCAATTCTCTTGTCTCAGCCTCCCAAGTAGTTGGAACTACAGGCACCCGCCACAATGCCCAGCTATTTTTTGTTGCTGTTGTTGCAGTTGTCATTGTTGTTTAGCTGGCCCGGGCCAGATTTGAACCCTCCAGCCTTGGTGTATGTGGCTGACACTGTAACCACTGTGCTATGGGCAGTGAGCCTAGGTTGTTTTTTGGGTTTTTTTTTTTTGTTTTTTTTTTTTTTTTTTTGGTTATATTTTTTTTGTTATTCCCTTAATAAATTCATTTTTGGTTTTAAAATTAAATAAATTGGTTTTTTTTAAAATTTTTTATATTTT
>CAUYPK010033049.1:0-12975 GCA_963574355.1 Loris lydekkerianus
AACTTAGTAAATGTAGAACGTAAATGTCTCAACACAATAGCTGTGAAATTGCCAGGAAGGCTATGTTAACCAGTGTGATATAAATGTGTCAACCGGTCTGTGAAACTAGTGTATGATGCCCTATGATCATACCAATGTACACAGCTATGATTTAATTAAAAAAAAAAAAAGTCATGAAATTGACTAATGCTAACATTGTGATTTCATATATCTCTAATAATATTATTAGTGTTGAAACGTCAATTAATATATTAAATTTCAGTACCAAAGCAATATGCTTCTCCATTTTTTAGAAAACTATTAGAAAATATTTTAGAAAACTATCATTAGAAAACTAATAATAGTTTTCTCGATTAAATAACATTGGTTGCTACATATCAAAAAATGTCAAAATCTCTGAAACTGTTTATAAATATTTGTAAATTTACTAGAAAATCTATAATTTTTTTCTTTAATCAGTGAAAAAGTTAATTTTTAGCTTATTTACAAAAAGTGTAATCCATATTTTACACATTTCAAGCTGTTCTTCGGTAGATTTTACTTACTCATTTTGCTTTCAATTTATTTTTAATCAGGTTATGTTTATTTTCATTTAGGAAAATAATCCACTTACAATCATTTTATTTACTAGTGCATGAAATGCTTCACTAAAATTATTTCTGTCTGTCATCCAAGTTATTAGAGAGACTGAGATGAGAGGCAGGGAGGGCCGCTTGAGCCTAGGGGTTTGACTAAGCCTAGACAACATAAAGAGATCTCACATATATTACATATAATACTTTGTTTTATTAATTATTCTGCCATTTGTATCCTGTCATTAGGGTCTCTTAATCCATTACTATTCTTTGAAATGTATACATATTTGACTCAATCTTCCTGTATCATTGTTATTTCTTTTGAACGTGAATTATACCTTAAATATATAGTTCTGGTATGGCACACATGAGATTTTGAGAAAGCATCTGGATTAAGAAAGTTTATTGCATTTTTTTTTAATGTAGATCTGTGTTATTCATCTCTTGGTGTATTTATAGCAGTGCCATTTTAAAAATTCCCTCCCTTAGTGCAGCTAAATAATTCATGTGGACAAAAAATGTGAATTTTGGGAAAATAGTGTTTTCTCTATTTATTTATTACTATATCTTAAAAAAAAAAAAAAGAATAGCAGATGCCCAAAATATAGCAGGGAAATTATTTTTCCTCTCTCTATGTGGACAAATGAAGACATAAAGTGAAGAGGATTGACACTTTACCATTTGCAAGAGGAGCAAAGATCATACTGCAAGTAGAAAGTACACCATGTATGAAAAATGAGTTCCCTTTTATGCTTTTTGCTTCTGGTAGCCTCTTATTTTCAGCTAACTAGGAGATGAGTAAATCATAATGCATTAGCCAAATGCTAATCATATTCTCAAGAGCAGTCTAAGTAGGGGAAAAACTTCGGAGGATTTCTCTTAAAAATATTGCAAAGCTCTGACATAAGGTGGCTGGTGATGTGTGCAGTGGTCGGTTGGTTCTGCAAACAGGCTTCCTGACTGCTGGCCAACCTTCTAGTCTCTGCTCAATTCTGCAGCATAGTGAACAGCTGGGGACGACTTTGAGGCATTACCCTTATTTCTGAGAAGTGGTTGGGCTTGGATTTCTTCACTGTGGTGCTAGGAATTCTCCAAGCCAGAGGAACAGTCACCTTAAAATAGGAAGTGTTAAACAGAGAGGGTTTTTGACTTTGTGACGTGAGCTTTCCGCATCATTCAGACGCGAAGTGCTTTTGCTCATTTCATGTTGAGGTAGCGCCAAGTCACCAGGAAACAGTGGGCTGGAGGAGCCGGGCGCAGGGAAGGCTTTGGGAGGATGGAGGTCACCTGAGCTTAGTCTTTCATCCTTTGTGAGTGAGAGAGATAAACTGCTATTTTACTTAAATTCCATCATTCCTTAATGACTTCTTAACTAATGAACTTTAACAAAAACTCTCACAAAGTAATAGGAAAGAAAATAACACACTAGGCAAAGGATATAAGGAGAAGAGTCACGAGATATCGAGAGAGAAGGAATATAAAAGAGCAAAGGTTAACAAGTACGTAAATATGATACACGTAACAGTGATGAGACAAATAAAGTAACAAACATGTACATAGTAGAAGCCTGTAAATTAGACCTACTCACAAAAATGAAATTTCAACTTATCAAATAATAAACATAATAGTATATTGAAATGCAGATGATAGATTATAGAAATTAGATTGACATGCCGTCTAAAGCTTGTTTCACCATCTGTGTTGTCTAATTCGTTAGGTCCTCAGCAGTCCCACACTTTACTTTATTTAGGCAAGGAAGACCTGAATAGCCAAACTGAAGACAAATTTGGCAATTGGTAAAGAGGTATACCAATACCAGTAAAAGAATTATGAAATTATTGATTCAATTATTAAGACATAATCTAAAGAATATGAAGAATTTAGGTACATGGTGGGTGGCACCTGTGGCTCAAAGGGGTAGGGCGCCGGCCCCATATGCCGGAGGTGGTGGGTTCAAACCCAGCCCTAGCTAAAAACTGCCCCCCTCCACCCCCCCCAAAAAAAAATATATATACATGGCTTTAACTGATAAAAGGTATTCTTAAGCAAATACCTGGGTAGGGAAAATATACATTCATAATTATACTAACTTTATGGCCACCCTGTATTAAGAAATAATATTTATTCATGAAAAAACACAGGTTAGCAATCTATGATAGGGTGCTAAATATACAAACATTAAATTTAAAATTGGAATAGTATTATTTAGGATAAGCAAGTTTGATTTATTTAACTTGGGTGTAGGTAATTTTAATGTCCAAATTCCTATCCTATACATGTGCAGTAACTAATATTACTAAAAGTATGTCCTTTTTGTTGGTCATAACATTCGAGTAAACACAGTTAATCCCAATCTATCAATGGACTGATTTAACTGGTTATAACATAGTTATAAATGAATCTGAATTTCATTCTAATGAAAAATATAAAAAGTTAACCTAATCTACTATCAGTTTGAAAGTCATTACTAAAATTTAATATTGGGACCTATCAAACTTCGTATTTTCCATATACTAACAACTTTTCTTAAATTAATATTAACTTTTTTATTTCTTAGGATAGAAAAAAACTAATTATCAATGAAATATTTTATGTTCTACTAAAATTAATATTGTCTTCTTTTAGGAAGCACATTTCAAGGTAAATATTATATACGTAAGAGTTTATTATTTATTTAAACTTTGGTAAGCTCACAGAAAACAAATCTAATTTCTGAGTGAATGTAAATTTTGTTAGCTCACAGATTACATTATTTACAGATAGACTATTTTAGGAATCAGATGGTATCAAGCCTTTGACTGAATAATCATGGCAAGAAGGCTTTGCCTCTCTTGAAAATTAGAAAAAAAATGGCACTGCATATCCATGATGGATTTGTTCTTTTGCTTCATTCCCTGTAAGTGACATTACAATACATTATTTCAGTAGTACTGCCTTGCACTTTGTAAATGAAGCACCGGCAAAATATTTCATACAGTGTTATGACAGAGATAAATTGCAATTAAACAAATGAAGCTTTCATTACGGTGCCAATTTTTCATATTGATGGAGTTAAGTTTGAGCCAAAATTCCAATGAAAATCCTTCTTTTCAGGAATTTCAAGTCAATACATTAAATATGACTTAGTCTAGCACTTGACACATAATATTTTAGGCAAGAAGGAAAATGTTAAGAATATTTTTACAAAAAGATTGAGGAAGTAGAATTAGAGACCTACGAGAGCATAATGTGAAATGAGGTAACGGTGGCGCTAAAGAAATTTCTGTGTGTCCATATAATTTAAAAGGAAATTTACATGTGCAAAACAAAACCATTTCATACTTTGAGGTCTATATACTTAATACATTTAAAGTGTGATAAAAAAAAATATATACATATATTTTTTGAGGTGGTCTCGCAATCTGTCGCCCTGGGTAGAGTTCTATGGTGCTGTAGCCCACAGCAACCTGTTGGGCTCATTCTCTTGCCTCGGCCTCTGGAGTAGCTGGGACTACAATGCACAGCCAGTTTTTTATGCTTTTAGTAGAGATGGGGTCTTTCTCTTGCTCTGCTTTAGAACTTTCTCTTGGCTGGTTTAGAACTTCTGAGCTCAGGGAATCCGCCTGCCTTGGCAGCCCCGAATGCTGGGATTACAGGCATGAGCCACTGCACTCAGCCAAAAAGTGGCATTTTGCATTTTTCACTATGTTTCGAGCTTTTTCTCATCATATTTGCAGTAGTAATGTGTTATCAGTGTTCCCTGATCAGTGTTACCATTGTGTTGGTTTGGGGGTGACTTGAGCTATGCTCATGTAAGGCAGTGAACTTCATGGATAAACGTTGGTTGTTTTGTGGCTGCTTTTCCACCCAGCAGTTCCTGCCTCATGCCCTCTCCTCGGGTTGACCTGTACACTGCAATACAAAAATTTTGAAATTAGACACTAACCAGATAAATTGTTTAATTGTTCAAGTGAAAGAAAATGTTTCACATCTCTCATTTGCAATCGAAAAAATCTAGGAATGATTGCGTTTAGGGACACATGCGTGTCAAAGCTGAGAAAGGCCAAAAGCTGGGCCTCATCTGGCAGACAGTTCGCCAAGGCGTAAAGGCAAAAGGAACAGTTCTTGAAGGAAAAAGAAAGCGCCACTCCAGCGAGCACACAAATGGAAAGAGAAAAAAACAACCTTACTGCTCACACAGAAAGGGTCTGAGCGGCCAGGAGACACAGAACAACCGCAACATTCTCTTAAGCCAGAGCCTGTTCTAGAGACAATCCCTGCTTCTGTTCAATTTAATGAAGGCTGAGAGTGGTGAGGCAGTTGCAGAAGAAAAGTTAGAAGTTAGCAGAGGTCGATTGATGAGATTTAAGAAAAGAAGCCATCTCTGTAACAAAAAGTGCAAGGTGAAGCAGCAAACACCTATGCAAAAGTTATAGCAACTTACCCAGAACATGGCTACACTCAGTGACAGGTTTTCAATGTACATGAAATAGCTTTATATTGAAAGAAGATTCAATCCTCAAATTCCGTTGTTAGAAAGAAGACAGTGTCTGTCTTCAAAACTTCCAAAGAAAGGCTATTGTTAAGTTCTAAGGCAGCTGGTGAATTCCAGTGGAAGCCAATACTCTTGTGAAGTTTGAAAATGCTAGGGCCCTTAAGAATTCTATTAAATCTACTTTTCCTGTGTTCTCTAAATGAAACAACAAAACCTGGATGACTGTTTATAGCATAGTGTAATAAATAGTTTAAGCATGCTGTTGAAACATACTTCTCTGGAAAAAACCAATCCCTTTCAAAATATTACTGCTCACTGACAATGCACATAGTAACAGAAGAGCTCTAATGGAAGTGTGCAAAAAGATTAATGTTGTTTTCATGCCTCTAATATAACATCCATTCTGCCAGCCATAGATCAAAACATAATTTTGAATCTCAGAAGTTATTATTTAAGAAATATATTTTGCAATGCGATCGCTGCCGTAGATAGTGATTCCTCTGATGAGCCTGGGCAAAAATACATTAAAAACCTTCTGGGAAGGATTTACCATTGCAGATGCTATTAAGAACATTTGCAATTCATAAAAGGAGTCCCACATTATCACATTAACAGGAGTAGAAGTTGATTCCAACTCTCATGAATGATTTTGAAGGATTGGAGACTTAGTGGAGGAAGTAAGTGCTGAAGTGAAAATAGCAGAAGAACTAAAATTAGAAGTGGGGCTTTCAGGTGTGACTGGATTGCTGTAATCTCATGATAAAACTTGAATGGGTGAAGTGTTGATTTATAGGAATGAGCAAAGGCATCGGTTTATTATAACAGTAACTACTTCTGGTGAAGATGCCATGAACGCTATTGAAATAGCATCAAAGGATTTAGAATATTGCACAAATATAGTTGATAAGGCAGATGAAGTTTTGAGAGGATTGAGTCCAATTTTGAAAGAAGTTTTACTTTGGATTAAATGCTATCCAACAACATGGTGTGCTACAGAGAGATCTGTAGTAAAAAGGAGAATCTACTGATGTGGCAAACTTTATTATTGTCTTATTTAAGAAATCACCACTGCAACCTTAACCAGCCACCACTTTGAATAGGCAGCAGACTGCTCAATAAAGCTTTGGTTCAATTGAAGTGACAGTTGACTATCAATTGTTCAAATAAAGCTAAGTTTGAAGTCAGCTTCATTATTTCAGATACAATTCCACCAGTCCCATTTGGATCCTCATTGAGTAGGAGCTCATCTTCATTTGATTACATCTACAGATACTCCTTCCAAATAAGGACAGGGTCACAGAGGCTGAGTGTTGGGACTTCAGCATGTATTTACACGGAGGACAGAATTGAACCCACACATCCCCAACTCCAGCCACAGGGAACCACTCATGTCATTCTGCCATTGTGACTACATATGATTTTTCTAAATGTTCACATACAGAGAAAAAGAGAGCACATAATATTAGAGTCAACTGCTTCTACTCGGCCTAATACATTTAAGTATGATCTGTATTTTCCAAAAAGCCCGTGTCATTTTCCAAACCCATCGGCAACATGTGAAAACTCCAGTTGCTTTGACATCCTGTTAATACCTGGAATTGTCAGTCTTTTAAACATTAGCCCATATATTGTCTCTGAGTAGATAAATTTTCAAGGATTAAATTGACATTTAACTAATTGGCAATGATGTTGAAAATATTGCCACAAGCTATTTGGACCTTTGTGAATCTTCTTTTGTGAAGTTTCCAAATGGTAGGACCATTGTCTTGGGGAGGTGTGTCTTCTTATTTGAGTTAAGAAATAGTTTTTTTTAATGTATCCTGGATAAAGTCATTGGTAAGATATATTTATGAGTAGTATATTCCCTGAAGTGTAGCTTACAGTTCAATTTTCTTAATTGTTAATTTCAAGATGAGAAGTTTAGATTTTTCTTTGAAACTAATTTATTCCAAATATTCTTTCATGGTTTATATTTCAGATACCCCAAGTAGGGGAACCTTACTCTCATGTATTTTTTAATTAATGCTATAATTTCAGTTTTGTATTTAAGCTTGTAATCCATTTAAATTGATTTTTTTTGCATGATATCAGGTAGGGATTTAGGATGACTTTTCTCCTTTCTATTGAAATATCTACTTTCCCAGTATAATTTGTTGACAAGATAATTCTTTATTTCTTAAATTATTTCCACCTGTGTGAAAATAAAGTGCCAATACTGTGAATCTTTTTGAACAACTTATTATGTTTGATTGATATATACATATATTTTCATCAACACTATACTTTTGTTTACTATAGCTTTATAATGAACTTTGAAATAAATTATAATGAGTATCTTTAACTAGCTTTCAGAAATGGTTGTTAGTTATTGTCAAATTTATTGAAATGATTGGTTTTACATTTTCAGTCTGGTAATATGGTAAAATATAACCATGCAAATTTAACTACATTTTTACTAAAAAATTGATTTATTGCATGAAATTAAAGGATGGGACTATTAGTAAAACTAGAGAAGGCAAAATATTTCAGAGTTAATTTAAACTATAATGAATTATATATCTTACTATTAAGAACAATGAAGTGACTAGAGACATTTGAGTATTGATATACTTTACAACTAAATTACTAAGTACTAAAGCTGAACATGAAAATGGAAATAAAATAGGTAGGTTCAAATTACATAAGAATGAGTGATAAAGAAGAGAATTATCAACTTAATAAAAATAAATTGAAATTTGGTAAAGTTTAAAATTAAAATTGAAAGGGCATTTAGTTTGTATAGAGATTTTTTTAGTAATTTCCATTAGTTAATTTTCTAACTTTTACATTTATTCAAGTCTCTGAGCATCTTTGTTCCACTGAAAGTGTCAGGTTTCCAGAAAATTTTCAAAATAAAATCATTGATTTTTCTGAGATATGCCATAGTGTTACAGTATTTGAGCCTATTTTAATAGCCTTTTTATCTATTAAAAAGACATTTTTAGTCTTTTTTGCACACATGTTGGATTAAGTGTGAAAATCTTTAATTTAAATAATATAATTGATGTTGGATTTTTTATGTATAAATTAACATTTACATGTTCTACGTCCTTAAATTATAATGTCCAAATGTATTTTACTAGTATTGAATTTCACATGCTTCATGTCTTTATTGCAAATGCAGCTTGTTTGTAAATATTCCACTAATAAAGAAAATATGTATGCAGTAGTATGTAAAAAGATGCATAAAAGGTCTGACAGTTACCAGGCTGACATGTGAAAGTTCTGTGGTCTGGGCGTCATGAGAACCCCACACTACTCATCACTGATTTCCTCTCTGTATCTATCACTGACATACAAAGTTAGAAATATTAAGAAAATGTGTTTACTTTCAGTTCTTTGAGGAATCTCCATGTTGCTGTCCATAGCAGTCGTGCAAGCTGACATTCTCACCAAAAGTGTATAGGTTCCCATTTCAGACATCTCCATCAATTTTTTTTTTTGACATTTTATTATTTTTATTTTTATTTCAGATTAATGTGAGAGCACAAACAAGTAGGTTACAGTGTTTGCATTTGCTAGGTAGATTCTCTCTTATAGTGTGTACCACACCCAAGAGGTGTCCCATATGCCCTTACATTGTGCTCAATAAGTGGAAGCACACTAATCCCTCTCTCTGTAAGGTGGTACTTCACTGTGGTTTTAATGTGTATTGATAATTAGTGATGGTAAGCATTTTTTCTTTTTTTATTTTATTTTATTTTTATTAAATCATAGCTGCATACATTAATATGATCGTGGGGCACCATACACTTGGTTCATAGACCGTTTGACACATTTTTATCACACTAGTTAACATAGCCTTTCTGGCATTTTCTTAGTTATTGTGCTAAGATATTTACATTCCACATTTACTAAGTTTTACATGTACCTTGTAAAATGAACCACAGGTGTAATCCTAGCAATCCCCCTTCCTCTACCCACCTTCCCCCTCCCACCCCACCGTTTCCCCCTTCCCCCGATTCTTAGGTTGTAGCTGGGTCATAACTTTCATGTGAACGTCCTAAATTAGTTTCATAGTAGGGGTGAATACATTGGGTACTTTTTCTTCCGTTCTTGAGACACTTTACTAAGAAGAATATGTTCCAGCTCCATCCATGTAAACATGAAAGAGGTAAAGTCTCCATTTTTCTTTAAGGCTGCATAATATTCCATGGTGTACATATAGCATTTTTTCATATACTGGCAATTTTTCTATCTTATTTTGAGGAGGGTCTTTTTATGTCTTTTATCTACTTTTTGATGGGGTTGTTTTCTTCTCGCTGACTTGTTTGAGTTCTTTGTAGATTCTGGATTGTAGCCCTACATTGGCTTTATAGTTTATGAACATTTTCTCCCCTACTGGGGTTTTCTATTTATTTGGTCAATTGTTTCCTTTGCTGTTCAGAAACTTGTTAGTTTAATTAAGTCCAACTTATTTATTTTTGATGTTGCTATATTTGCTTCCAGGGTCTTAGTCATAAATTCTTTGCCTAGGCCAATATCCAGATGAGTTTGTGCAACATTTTCTTCCAGATTTTTTTATAGTTTCACATTTTAAATTTCTGTCTTTAATCCATCATGAGTTAATGTTTTGCATGTGGTGAAGGATAGGGACCTAGTTTCATTCTTGTACATGTAGCTATCAATATTCCCAGCACCATTTATTAAATAGGCTGCCTTTTCCCAGTACGTGTTTTTGTCTGCTTTGTCAAAAACCAATTACTAGAGGGTGGCACCTGTGGCTCAAAGGAGTAGGGCGCCAGCTTCATATGCTGGAGGTGGTGGGTTCAAACCCAGCCCTGGCCAAAAACTGAAAATAAACAAACAAAACCATTTACTAGAAACTATGTGTTTCTATATGGTTTTCTTTCTGTGTCTCTGTTCCATTTCATTGGTCTAGGTGTCTATTTTTATACTAATGTTACACTGTCTTTGTTACTATGGCCTTATAGTATAATTTGATGTCAAGTAATGTGATACTTCCAAATTTGTTCTTTTTGCTTCGCTTTGTATTGCTTTGGCTATTTGGGGGCTTTTTTTTTGGTTACATATGAAGCTAAGGATTATTTTTTCTAGATTCTCCAGAAATAGCATTGGAATCTTGATGGGAATTATATTGAATCTGTGAATCACTTAGGCAGTATGAACATTTTAACTATGTTGGTTCTACTAATCCATGAGCATGAGATTTTTATTCATTTATTTGTGTCACCAGCGATTTCTTGAACCATCATTTCATAGTTTTTAATGGTAGATATAACACTTCCTTGATTAAAGATATTTATAGGTATTTTATTTGTATCAACTTTAAATGGTATTGAGTTATTGATTTGACTCTCAGTTTGCCTTTTATTACAGTTTAGAGATGTTATTGATTTTTATATGTTAATTTTGTAATCTGAAACTTTACAGAATATATTTGTCCATTCTACAAGTCTTCTGGAGAAGGTTTTGGAGTTGTTTAGGTATAAGATCATATCATTGGCAAATAGGGTTACTTGGATCTCCTTCTACCATTTGATGCAGCATTCATACTACTGGGTGTCTACGCAAAGGAAGTCTCTTTATCAAAAAGACAGCTGCACTAGAATATTTCTTGCAGCACCGTTCACAATTGCAAGGTATGGAATTAGCCTAAAAGCCCATCATCTGAAGAGTAAAAAAATGATATGTGTTCTATATACACCATGGAGTACTACTGAGTCATAAAAACAGATGGAAATAATGTCTTTTGCAGCAGCTTTGGTGGAACTGGAGACCATTGTCCTAAGTGAAGTATGTAGTATCTTGGGAATAGGAAAACAGATACACGTTCTCATGTATATGAGAGAGCTAAACAAAGGCTATAGATTATCATAAAGAGCTGCGATGGACATTGGAAACTAAGAAGTCAGGACGAGGAGAGGAAGGAAGTCAGGGAAGGATACAAGTCTATCTGGCAGGTGAAGAGCACGCTGTTCTGGAGATGAGAACAGTGAAAGTACACTGTGAACAGTGAAAGCATGAAAAATTTATCCACATGACAAAAAACACTTGAACCCCTCAAAATCATAAAACAAAATTGGAAAATATAAGAAATTACCCATAGAAAGTAGGAAACAATGTATCTGAATACCTCAATAATCATTAATGAGTAAAAATATGACGTAGACAATTTTTGTGTAAGCAACGTTAACAGTGATTGTATTGAAAGCCCATATTACTTTTAGCTAATGTATCAGAAAATTTACAGGCTTGAATGAATGTCGTACCTTTTAAATATCTAAATAGTTTTCAAATTTACAATAAGGGATAGTTCTCCCAAGAAAATCGTCTTTACTTAATACGACACTCAAATATATTTTTAAATGACTTATGAAAAGTTATTAGTGCTTTTATTTTTAAAAAAGTGAAGTATAATCAGTAAAGCTCCTTCTGTATTTAAAAACAAGTCTTTGAAGGGAATGCATATTGCAAATATTTCAAATATTATTGTGAAATCTAAGGACATTAAGTACTGTCAGAAATTTAGTTTTTAGCTATTATATTAATTTTTTCCCCGATATTTATGTCAGTGATGCTTTTCAAGATGTGTTTCATTATGTAGAGTGAAATAAGAACTGATATTTATCTCCATATCATTAATTGATCCAACTCTATTTGTATTATTTTGGATTCTTTTTCAATATTTTTAGATCATATTATATGTCTCTAAAAAATACAAGTCTATACATGTACAAGTAATGCATTTGATATGGACTAATGGTTCATGGGTGTGAATTCTGGGGAAAATCCTATATCTTTCTCAGCCTCTAATAGTTCCTTCACATGCATGTGCTCAACTGAATGCTTGAGGAAAACTCACTCTAGATTTCTAGATCTTTCTATTCATCTCTCTTTCTGCTCTTTCCTAAGTACCCAGAACATAGAGTGTAGCTAACTTTTCCTTCTCAAGTACTTACCAACATAATTTAAACTCTCAACAGGATAGGTATGCTTAATTTTTCTTTTCCCTGTATTTTGCCTTGAAAAGTCTAACCTATTATCTAGGCCCATCATAAAATTAATCCTGTTTCTCTGAGGAAGGGATGTCAGTTCTCTAAAATTTGAAAACTGTTGTGTCATATAATTATCTGTTTAATGTGGAGGACTAAATTTTGTTTCTGTTACTGCATTTATAGTCAAAGCAACATCATTTATAATTTAAATATAAACTCTGGTCATATGCTCAAATGTAAAGTTATTTCAGTCGAAATATTGATTTATTCATCTTTTAATTCCATATTTATTAGATCCCTTTTGACAAAGTAATTGTTTGTCAAATATTGAAACGATGAATTAAAAAATACATGAATTAATGGGAGGGTGTGTTAACTTTTGCAATGTCATTGTTTTTCATGTAGGGCAAAGAAAAGGATATAAGAGTCAGAGGCAAAAAAGGAAACAATTTTGATATGAATTACAGTAGAAGAAGAGCAACATATATATTTAGATATAACTAAATCTTAGTTATATCTAATTTATATCTAAATTTAGATATAACTCCCCCTGGAGTCCTTCATGAGGATTCCCCAGTAGACATCTACCCTCGTTCTAGTCAACAATGCCAGCTCTGTTTGAAAATCATCACCATAAAAATCCAGTTAATAGCACTGAAAATATAATCCAAAATTATTTGATAATTTTCCTAGAAAGTTTTCTTCCTAGAAAAAGATAAATAAAAGTATATGCAACTTTCTTTGGCCATGTTATCATATTAGAAACAAATTCAGAATGTTTAAATAAAAGAATTTTCTATTTGAATAAGAATAGATCTGCCATTCAATCCTATAATTCCTCTACTAGGCATATACCCAGAAGACCAAAAATCACATCATAACAAAGATATTTGTACCAGAATGTTTATTGCAGCCCAATTCATAATTG
>CAUYPK010033051.1:0-13627 GCA_963574355.1 Loris lydekkerianus
GGAGGGAGGGGGGAGAATGGGTTTACACCTGTGGTGCATCTTACAAGGGTACATGTGAAACTTAGTAAATGTAGAATATAATTGTCTTAACAAAATAACTAAGAAAATGCCAGGAAGGCTATGTTAACCAGTGTGATGAAATTATGTCAAACTGTTCATAAAACCAGTGTATGGTGCCCCATGATCGCATTAATGTACACAGCTATGATTTAATATTAATAAAAAATAAAAATAAGGTTTGTTTTTTATTTTTTTAAGTATTGCAAGAGGTAGGGAACTAATTAACCAAATTACAATATATCTACTAACTATAATATTATTTAAATAACAAATTGATAAATATGAAACAAATAATTATACTTTTAAATATGCATATGGATAAGAAACTCATATGAAGAAATACCATTTTATTTAATGTTGCTTTCATGTTTATGAAATTTTATAACATTAATACCAAGCTATGGCCAATGGAGTCATAAAGTTAAAATTCACTTTGTTGAATAGTTACTTATTTTTTAAAATTCTGGCACTCATAATTATTTTAAATTCTTTCCTGAGCTCTTGTTCTTGTTTCTTTCCAGTTCTGTCCACTTTGCCGTTTAATACCTAACGAGAATCCAAGTACCTTCAATGGCAGTTTAATAAGACATTTGCAAGTTAGTCACACTTTGTTTTATGATGATTTCCTAGTAAGTATATTTTCTTATTTTTGTGTTATTTTTCTAATGCTGTCTGTGTTACACTTACTTTCTTAATCCAACTGAGAGGGAAAAATGTGTATCTAGCTAAAGTGTTAAGTATTAGCCGTAAATAGGAATCTATGAAAATAAAGTTTTTTTTAATAAATTTGACTATTAATATTAAAGTAGTTATCTGCCTTGGAAAAAATTATTTGTGTTCTAGATAGCCATTGTATAAAGAACCATATTTAACTTTTAAAAATTATTTTTAATTTTTTAAACAAAATTATAAGTACCCTTAAAAATATGAGTACATACAAAAACTGGCAGATCTAAGTAAGGTCTGTTAGTCAAGTTAATTGCTTATTTCCTAGTTTAACAACATACTGTAGTTAAGTCAGATGTTACCATTTGGGGAAGATGGGTGATGGGGACATTTGAAAATTTTCTCCATGCTTTCTGAACTGCCCATTGGACAGATCTATCGAGATTGGACACAAGGAGCTTAGATTCTAACCTGGGTTTAAATAATAGCTCTGTCGCAGCTGCCTGAAACCTTAGGGAAGATATTTAACCTTTGAACCTCAGTTTGTTCATGTAAGTGAGGACAGCAAAAGCACCTACTCCCAAAAGCTTTCATGAGCATTAAATAATGTATACAGAGTGATTTGTGCACTTCAGGCCCAGATGTTAGGCCAGTTGGAAGTGGGCTGGAAATAAAGTAGTGTTACTGTAATTACTTAAGGAATTGAACCAGGCACGTGACTGAGGCTTTATATTCTCCACTCCATCTAATAATGTCTTTTCTGTCCTGTAAGCCACACAAAACTCGAACCTGGTTTTGGTCTGTGGCTTCTCATTGGTAACACAAAGGGGTTCCTCTTTATCTTGACTCTGTAAGATGTTCTACAAGCAGGTTGAGCCGAGCACAGTGGCTGATGCCTGCAATCCTAGTACTCTGGGAGGCTGAGGCAGGTGGATTGCCTGAGCTCAGGAGTTGGAGACCAGCCTGAGCTAGGGTGAGACCCTGTTTCTACTAAAAATAGAAAAACTAGCCAGGCATAGTGGCCGGTATCTGTAGTCCCAGCTACTCGAAATGCTGTGGCAAAAGGATCGCTTGAGGCCAGGAGGTTAAGGTTGCTGTGAAACTTAATTTCAAAAAGTAAAAAATAAAAGCAGGTTGAGTCCATGCCTGTTCTGGTTATTCTGGTTTACTCTGTTTCAAGATCATTCAGACACAGTATGATCCAGGATAAAGCCACTTTGATAAGAATAAACATTCTTATCAGCCACTCAAAAGCATATTCTCAGGTATGGAAGTGAGCTTCAAGTGTTCTTTTTTTAATTTTTTCTTTCCTGAGCTACCATTACTAAGCTGGATACTTTATGCACATTATCTCATTTGATTACTTGCAGCAACTTCTGTGAGGTGAATGCTGTATTTTTATCCTCGTTAACTATAAAACATCTGAGGCTCAAAGGTTAACTAATTGCCTAAGAATAAGCCGGTATGAAGTCTAACTTGGACTTGTCCACTGTGCAGGCTGGCTTTCCTTTGGATTTTAGTGTTTTTGATGTTTTAGAATGGACTTTGAATAGATATTTCAGTTTTGTTTGTTAATTAGGGAAGAGGAGAGGGATTGCAGAAGGTAAGGCTGTTAATGGTTTTTGTTTTATTTATAGAACGTGCTGACTTTGAATTTATTTTGACACATAGGGGCCAGAAGTAAGAGTTTTGTTTGCAACAATTTATTTTTTCAGAAATAGATATTCCTTAGTACTACTGGCATTAGGGAATCCTGTGGGGACACCTTATATTAGCTCTACAGTCCATGTTTGTGTGGAACATAGTGCACTGGCCAGGATTTGTAATATTGACTAAAAACTACTAATTATATGAGGTAAAAACTTAAAATTCCAGGCCAGGTGCAGGGCTTATGCCTGTATTCCTAGCACTCTGCGAGGCTGGGGTGGGAGGAGCACTTGCGCTACTAAAACTAGAAAAAATTAGTCAGGCATACCAGTAGTCCCAGCAACTTGGGAGGCTGACACAGGAGGATCACTTGATCTCAGGAGTTTGAGGTTGGAAGGCTGTTGCCTGGGCAACAGAGAGAGACTCTTGTCTCAAAAAAACAAACAAACAAACAAACAAAAATCTTCAAGGCTGGGCCCAGTGGTTCATACCTGTATCCTAGTAATCTAGGAGACCAAGGCAGGTAAATTGCTTGAACTCAAGAGTTAGAGACCAGCCTGAGACAGAGATCCCCATCTCTAAAAATAGCTGGGCATTGTGGTAGGTGCCTATAGTCCCAGCTACTAGGAGGCTAAGGTAAGAGGATTGCTTGAGGTTGCTGTGAGCTATAACACGACGGCACTCTCCCAAGGGTGACAAAATGAGACTCTGTCTCAAAAACAAACAAAAACCTTCCAAATTCCAAATCAAGACTGTTTTTTTTATTATGACAGTAACTAATTAATTGATGGACAGTAAAGTGAAATAGAAAGTGTATTAGCCCCAAGGTAAAAGTTCTGGGTTCTATGACAGCCTTTGTGAAAACTTGGACAAGTCACTCAATTCACTTTAGTTTCCTGCAAAATGAGAGCATTGCTTTGACTGCCATCCTCCAGTTTCTGAAACACTTTTGACTCTGAATGTTTCTAATTATTTTTCTTTATTGTAGGATTTTAATATAATTGAGGAAGCTCTTATCCGAAGAGTCTTAGACCGATCACTTCTTGAATACGTGAATCACTCGAACACCACATAATTTTATTAAAAGGAAGAGGAAGGGGACCATTCAATTGCACCATTTAAGATGCTGCTTAAACAAGTGTAGGGAGATTATCATTGTTTGATGGACAAAACTGTACCATGCAGTTGTATGTTTGTCTATGTTTATTGTTATAGTGCACTTAAAACTGCTTTCATTATGATGGTTTATATTCCTGACTTTCTAAGACATTAATAACAAAAATAAGTCTGTGTCAGTCAATATATGAAAGACACACAGGCTACCTATGTGGATGGAGGAGCTTGAGCTCTGCCAATTTGATGATTCTGAGTGTAATGCTGCATATTAACAACTGCCATTTTGGCTAGGTGATAACTAATCTTTGCCCTACGTCAGAAAATGGAGAGAAAAACAAAGTATAGACATTCAAAGAAATATGAAATTTATTCCAATGCTCTTATTCTTATCTCTAATATAGTGACATGAATAATCTTGTATGGGAACAGGAAAGGAAAATTTTGGAAATCAACAAAGTTCATTTAACCAAATTGCATTACATAATACTGTAACAAAATAAATTTCGTGTTAGAAAAGTATACTTAATCCTTTGATTTTTTTTTTATAACTATATACACATATATGAATTTAGTACTATATTTTCCAAATATTTGTAGCTTATTATTTAGAAACATTTTTGTAATATAGGCAATTTCTTAAAAACCATCCACTGGCATTTATAGTAGAAATATTCATATCTGTAATTTTTAGTGGAAAAACCCTAAGAGCTTTGAGTTCTTCTTAAATTTTAACCCTTTAAAAATTATAAAATAAAACATAAAGGCTGCAAGCCAGGGACAAAATTTATAGCCAGTGCATTATTATAAGGAAAGACTCTTTTAGACTCTGCCAGTTACCCACGTGTCTCCTTTGTGGGCTGCTACAATGATAATCCCACAAAAGTAACTACTAGCCTAATGTTGACAGTAATCACTTCCTCGCATTTCTTTATTATTTTATGACAAAAATAAAGATATAAGTGCATATCTTTATATTTTCATATTCATTTTACATTTTTTATTAGATATATATTTTACATTTCTTTTTAATCTGCAAGTCCCCCCTTCTCCCTTCCTTTTCCTTAAAATTTATCTATTGTGGGATCACACCTGTGGTGCATCTTACAAGGGTATATGTGAAACTTACTAAATGTGGAATGTAAATGTCTTAGCACAATAACTAAGAACATGCCAGGAAGGCTACGTTAACCAGTGTGATGAAAATGTGTCAAACGGTCTATGAAGCTAGTGTATGATGCCCCATGATCGTATCGATGTACACAGCTATGATTTAATTAAAAAAATTTATCTATTGAAAAACCAGCCTGGTCTTAGGGCCTAGAGGTTTCCTGCATTTTGTTGATTGTACACTCACAATGCAATTGCGTGTTCCTCTGCCCTTTGGATATTGGCACATGGATCCAAAGGTTTGAACAGACTCAGGTTCAGTGTCTTTGGCTAGACTCTAGGTCATGGCCTCATGGTCTGTTCTTTCATCAGAAGGCAAATAAGGTCTGGTTCTCCCTTTTTGTGATATTCGATAAATCTGATACTCAACGCCCAAATCTATTCATTCATTGCAGGTTGGGGAATATTCTAATGGTATCATTTCTTTTTAATTTGTTTGTTGGAATGTGTTTATAAAGAGATACTTCTGACATTCACTACCTAATTAACCAGTGGTAGAGTTCATACAGGAGATGGAAAATAAATATTTGACCTTTTTTCCTTTATTTACCAGTTTTCAAAATAATAAACTTGTTTTCTCCCATCTTCTTCCAGGTGTTTTAAAGTACAAGTATTATGAACTTGTGTGTATAAACATATTTAATGAGCTTAAATCCATTACATATATTTCTTTATCGAAGTTCAAATTGTCTTATTATTGGCCATTAAAGCATCGTCATAGGTTCTGAGTCTTTTATACCACTTTAGAAGTTTTAAAAAGCTTCCTGCTATCTTGTATGACAAGATATCACAGGCTCAACCTACCGTATATACTCGAGTATAAGCCGAGTTTTTTCGGCACAAAATTTGTGCTGAAAAACCCGAACTCGGCACAAATTTTGTGCTGAAAAAACACGGCTTATACTCGAGTATATATGGTATATGATTCCTGACCCAGACCTGGGATTGGCCATATCTCTAGCAAGCCTGGTTTCTTTCAGTGAGAAGTGGTTTTCTGAAAGTATAGTCTGAGCTTTAAGGTTGCTCATTGTTCCTGGGCTGGTCATTATTTCCAGGAGAGAGCTATGAAATATCTGTATGTTTTTGAAGATAAAACACATTACAAGTCTCTTTGATACTTTTAAATAAAATTATTAACAGGGTTTTAACCTAACCTTTCTGTTACAACTATATCTCTGTTCTTCTGTACTGAAAATCCTGGTTTTCAAGATCATAGAGCATAGTAAAATTACATTATCCCATAATATTCATGTCCTTTATTTACTTTACATATGTAACAGTCAGAGAATAATAATATGTGTACAACCACAACCAATAGAATAATTGGAACAACTAAAAGTGTTTTCATTTGTTTTTCCTTTTCTCACTTATTTTTTAAATTTTTTTTTTTTTTTTTCAAACAGAGCCTCAAGCTGTCACCCTGGGTGGAGTGCTGTGGCATCGCAGCTCACAGCAACCTCCAACTCCTGGACTTAAGCAATTCTCTTGCCTCAGCCTCCCAAGTAGCTGGGACTACAAGCGCCCGCCACAATGCCCTGCTATTCTTTGGTTACAGTTGTCATTGTTGTTTTGGCAGGCCCTGGCTGGATTCGAACCTGCCAGCTCTGGTGTATGAGGCTGGCACCTTAGCCACTTGAGCTACAGGCACTGAGACTTCTCCCTTATTTTTAAAATAGTTGTACTATGTCAACATTTTCAGAACATATTACTGTAACATAGTATACTTTTTCCTTTTTATCCCTACTTAATCTTACTTCTTCAAGTAAGTGAAGTGCTTATCACTAGTCTTTGTGTGATGGCTCTGGTTGGTTTTTTTGTTTGTTTGTTTTTGTCTGGCTCTTTAATAACGGATCCAGGGCATAAATTAATATCTCCATCTTGAAAGGAACCAAAGGAGTTATGAAGACAAGTGATACATGGGTATCAACTGCTGAGGATAAAATGTTATTGGACTAGAGTTAGCTTTTTAACTGTAATCATTTATAAGCTGCTTTGTTCCTTATACATAGGTATAGTCATAACCATGGTGCCCCAATTTTTCTATAAAAATTGTCCATACACATCTTAAAAGTCTTGCTACTGCGCTTCCATCCAGTACAAGATAACTGAAAAAACGTAAAGCTGGGTGAAATCTAGGTGGCCTTATATTCTGCCTTTTAAATATTGGTTTCAGGCTTGCTTTTCACTGTGGCTGACAAGTGATAACTGATTTTTGGTTTTCCAACCTCTCTTCCTTCAAATTAGATGAATCATACAATAAAGGAAAACTTGTTGGACAAAAACCAAAAGGAGAGAAATTTTTCAGAAATAATTATCAGAAAATCTAGAACCTGAAAAAAAAAAAAAAATTATTTCTAAGCACTAGTACTAACAGACAAACCCATGTTCATTCAGAGCAGGAAAAAAGGCATCTTTAAATCTGCAGAACTTGAAAACTTTAAGTGAAGCTTTAAGTCATCTACCACTATTAACCTCAGGACAGAAATGGTGAAGTCTATCCCTGGATTCCTCATAGGATAATTTTGCCACCTACAGGACAAATTAGGTGCTGGCCACCTGAATTATTTTGTGTTCTGAATTATTTTGGGTTGTAAAATGCTGAAGTTCAAATATTGTTTCACTGTGCCTTTAGCCTTGTATAAAAAGGAATTTATAATTGATTGTTTTATTATAAAAATGGAAACCAATATTTGAAGCTGTTGGCTATCAAAAAAACCTCAAGATATAACCTTTTCAAGGTCTTATGGGGGAAAACTGATTCACATGTAATTCCAAATTCTTCTAACCCTACAAAAAACCTACGGAAATTTTCTTTTCGTATAATTTTGCACCCAAGTTTCTAAAATGTTGGTTGGAAAAATGGATCCATTGTGAATCTGTGGTAAACAAAGTTCTAGGTCAGATCTCAGAGATCCTGTCTCAATTAGGCTGAATTTCATTACTTTTACTGGATGCTAAGTGTCTTTCATTTTGAAGCGAGCTCACTCCAGATAATGCATGTTGATAGAATAATTTGTACCTTCAAACATTGAAAGTGTTTTAAAAAGTCACTAAGAGATTCATTTTTCTATTATTCTACCACAAAAAAGTCTGTATAATGATCAGAACTTAAAATGTATAATTCTTTTTTCTGTAAATGTGTATTATTATAAGAAATAAAAATGGCAGGACCATTGCTTTCCTTAAAATATTTACTGTGTCTAGTCTTTAATATTGATCTTCATATTTTTTATACAAACATGACTTTTAAATTGTTATCATTGAGCAACATTTATCACAAAAATATACATTTATTGTACACCGTTAGTTCTCAACTGGGGGTAATTTTGCCTTTAAGCAGACATGGGCAATGTCTAGAGATGTTCTTGGTAGTCATAACCTACGTAGGTTGTGCTGATGGCCTGGATAGAGACCTCAGATGCCCCTCAGCCTTCTACAGGGCACAAGATAGTCCCCCATAGTAAAGAACTACCCTGCCCAAAATGTCAAAAGTGCAGAGGTTAGAAACTCTGATTTGGACAAGGTAATGCTGAATGCCATGGAATTCTTACTTGTTCTGGTATCAAGAGGCTTTATTAAAATTTAAAAGGTAAGATATAGGTGGATTCTATATATCTTACTACCTGCTAAATCCATACTAAGTATTTGAGTTGCTATAGGAGTCAAGTGTACCCATACGTCGTGAGTGTGTGAATTTTTGGATTTTTCATATTAAGAAGTACAGGTCAGAACACAGGCATTACAAAACCTTCAATGGCTCTGTTTGCAGGGTGACATCCTAAAAAAGGCAACCCAGGGTCTGTTGAGAAGACTTGACTTTGTCATGAAGATTATTTTTACTGATATAAGTAAGAGAAATATTACAAAGGGACACCTATGACTGAAATCCTTGAGGCCAAGAAATATTTGTTTTTATGTATTATAGAAAATCGTGTGGTGTTTTAATCCTAAAGATTTCATAGAAGACCACATATGGGTCTTAAGGCTAATCATTGCCCCACAATAACCATATAAGAGGCCCAATGAAAGTGAACCCCAGGGAGAGATACTGGTTAAGATAGATTAGGTTATGCTGCACTTACTACAACCCCCAGACCCTAGCACACTCCAAAGTCTACTGTGGGTGCTGAGTATTCTCCAGAGCAGCTATTTGTGTACCAGCCTCAGAATTCCAGGGTGCTTTCATCTCATGGAATACATGGCATTTGTATGTCACTGTGTTTCCCACATCACCCCTCATCACAACAGCCCAGAGAGCTGATTACACACATCATTCCTGCCCACATTTCATTTGTCAATGCAAGTCACGTGGCCATATGTAATGTCAAAGCATTGAGGAAGTGCAGTCTTTCCTTTCCTTTCCTTTCCTTTCCTTTCCTTTCCTTTCCTTTCCTTTCCTTTCCTTTCCTTTTTTTTTTTAAACAGATTTGCACTCTATTGCTCTGGGTAAAGTGCTGTAGCGTCATAGTTCACAGCAACCTTAAACTCTTGGGCTCCAGCAATCCTCATGCCTCAGCCTCCAGAATAGCTGGGACTACAAGCACCTGCCACTATACCCACTAGTTTTTCTATTTTTAGTAGAGACAGGGGTCCCACTCTTGCTCAGGCTGGTCTCCAACTCCTGAGCTTAAGCAATCCACCTATCTCAGCCTCTCAGAGTGCTAGGATTGCAGGAGTGAGCTGCCACATCCAGCCAAAATTCTCATTTAGAAGCAGACTGGATGTTGGGGTGTTAACAGTAATGCCAGTCATGAAGGTACAAGCCAGGCAGACTTGATGGAGAAGGCAGGGAGGTCCACAGGGGGAAGATGTTAAAAATGTGTGGGAAAGAGAGATGGAAAGTCAAAATGAGACTAGCTCTTTAGAAACGAAGTGATATTCCTTTTTGCCGTGGTAATTTTTCAGTTAATTTTACTTGAAGTACAGGATCATTTTACCAAATGAAATGCCTTTCATTTTATCAACTATAAGACAATAGTTTCTTTTTTGGAATAATTCTTTGTTATTCATTAACAAGAAATGCCGAGTGTGTTTTAAGTTCCTTGCAACTGTGTTTTCTCAGTATACTTCTTGTGTACTTTCAGTAGAACCACCTGTATACTTGTTATAATTGCATCTATATACCCTCCCCAGATGTACAGAATTACAATGAAATTACAATGGATTCATCAGCAAGTCCCCAAAGTATATTCAAATCTGTCCATTTCTCACCATCTCCATTTCTACAGTTCTATTCCATCCGTCATCATCTCTTGCCTGGATCCCCAGAGCCAGGTAATTGACCTCCCTTCCCCCATATCCGACATATGGTTTTGTCTTCACAAAGTAGTCGGATCTTCAAAAGGCGTGAATCTGATTGTGCCACTCTCTTGCTTCACTGCAGAAAATGCTCTAAGGGCTTCCTGCTGTTACTGGAATAAAATCCGAAAGCCTTTCCATGGCTTTCAAAGTTGTTCATATAAAAATGAAAATAAACACATAAGATCTCATTCAATTCTAATAATGGTTGTGAAGAAATTACAATAGAACAATACACAAAATGAGGGAGCAGTGAATAGAGTCCACTCTATTGCCCAGGCTACAGTGCTGTGGTCATCAGTCTAGCTCAAAGTAACCCCAGACTTCTAGGTTCAAGGGATCATTCTGCCTCAGCCTCCTGAGTAGCTGAGACTACAGGAATCTGCCCCTGATAAGTAGGCTGGACACTAAACATTAAGACATAGTTAACAGTGGAGAAACACAACTAGTAAAACATCCACATACAAAACATGAAAGCTCAAGAGGCTCAGATAGAAGGATAGTATTAGCACAGGATCCAGGATATAGTGTGCAATGATCATGCTTGCAAATAACCACTGTGCTCCAGGCTGGACAATACAGTAAGTCCTCATCTCTAAAATGACCCCTAAAAATCCAAATAGTACAAGTAATCAAAGATACTAACTTTAACACTATAATAATACAGCACTCTTCTCTCTTAGTATAATGTCTGGCCTGGTGTAATATTTCAAGTAATTTTTTTTAATCAGTCCATTAGCAGAATTCTCCATTGATAATGCCCCAGGAAAGGAAGATATGGTAATACTGACACATTGTTCTGCTGACAGTGGTATAATTTACACCTTTGAAAGCAATTTGGTAATGGTATCTTACCTTTTGGCCCTATTCTACTTCTGGAAATAATTCCTGGCAGTCTAATCCAACATAAAATCTATTTGTGGGATGGTACTTATTTCAACACTATTCCTAATATTTTTTAAAAGTGAGGGGAGGAATAAACTAGAGTCCTATGATGGTTAAATAGTGGCCTTTTTTGATTGATACTTCCATTACATATTCTAATGCATCAATCTGTTTACTGTCAACTCGGTGTGGGAAGCATTTTCTAACTTTAAATTACTATATTTAAACTCTGGCATCCATGGTTAGTTTTAATTTATGTCTCAGCAATCTTCTTCACTATTTCCAAGTTCTGAGGAAGTATTTGATTGTTGCCCTAGTCCTCTCACCCCCCAATACATAGTGTTGTTTTATGCCTCGGTAGCTTTGCACACCTCTTCCTCAGCCTAAAATAAGTTTCATTATTTGTCTAAAAAGACTTCCTTGACTTATCTAAGTAGAGTTAATCACACTATCCTTTTTACTACCAATAGCCCTAGACTACACATCTATTGCTATAGATATCACATTATAGTTCTTTGTTTATATGTCTAATATCCTTAAGACTGGAAATTCCTTGAGGGCAAAGGTTGGGATTAATTTCTGCAATGACCGGGTGTTACTAGCAACTCAATACATGTATCAGTCTGTTACGGCTACAATAACCAAATACCATAGACTGCGTAACTTAAACAGCAAAATTTTATTCTATTTTATTTACTTATTTCTCTCTTTCTCTCTCTCTCTCTCTCTCTCTCTCTTGAAACAGGGTCTCACTCTGTGCCCTGGGTAGAGTGCTGTGGTATCATAGCTCCATCAGCCTCAAACTCCCAGACTCAAGCAATCCTTTGCCTTAGTCTCCTAAGTAACTGGGACCTCAGGCTCCCTGGCTAATTTTTCTATTTTTAGTAAAGTTGGGGTCTCATTCTTGCTCAAGCTGGTCTTGAACTCCTGAGCTCAAGCAATCCACCTGCCTCAGCCTCCTGGAGTGCTAGGATTACAGGCATGAGCCACTGTACCTGGCCAAGATATTATTCTCAATGAATATTTTCAAGCCAGAGTCATCTCATCTCTTTAGAGATATCCCTGTCAAGTGAGCCAGACTACGAGACTTCTCTCCTAAATCTTCATGATTTAGTCCAGTGATAAAACTCTCAGAAGACAAGCAGTATTATTTTGTGTCCATTCAGCAATATTAGGGGTATGGTGCTAATTTAGAATATATGTATTTACATTTTTTAAATTCAACTTTCCCAGGATTATAAAATATAAAAATATAGTAATCTGCTGCAGAGTCAATGTAGTTAACCAAATAAAAATGGCCAAGACATGTAATCAGGTAACATGAAGAAAACGTTTACTTCTTCTTTTTTCTTCTTTTTGAGACAACTGTGAGCTGTGAGCTTTGATGCCATAGCACTCTACAAAAGGCATCACTTTGTGAGCTTTGGCATCATAGCTCACTTTGTAGCACTTGGTAGAGTGCTGTGGCATCATAGCTCACAGCAACATCAAACTCTTTGGCTTAAGCGATTCTCTTGCCTCAACCTCCCAAGTAGCTGGGACTACAGGTGCCCACCACAACACCCAATTATTTTGTTATTATTGTAGTTGCAGTTGTCATTGTTGTTTAGCAAGCCTGGGCTGGGTTCAAACACGACACCCTCGGTATATGTGGCCGGCATCCTATCCACTGAGATAGAAGTTGCTCCCCAAAATATCTACTTCTTATATCCATTATGTTTTTATATACTTCGAAATGTATTTCACTTTGTCCCTTGTAAATATTCTTAATAATGTAGGAAAGAAGGTCAGAATCTTATAGACAAAATCATACTGTCCTTTGACAATATTTCAAGGTTATGTTTTCTGGAAATTTTGGCCTTGAGACATACTGGCTTTAAAACTACCTTAATGAGAGAAATAATAAATTTCTAATTTAAAAATCTTTATAAAGAGATCAAACTCTTAGAAACAGAAAGTAAAATGGTGATTGCCAAAGGTTGAGGGAGGGAGAAAAGGGGAATTGTTGTACAATAGGTATTGAGGTTCAGTTCTGCAAGATGAAAAGTTCTGAAAATCTCTTGCATAGCCAGATGAATATAGATACCACTACCATACTATATATACTCAAAAATAATCAAGACGGTAAATTTTATGTTATGTGTTTTTTAACTACAATTTTAAGAAAAAAAAAAAAAACAGTAAACAAAAAATCTTAAGCCAAATACCATGTTGTATATATAGTTCTGTGAGACCCATCTAGGAACTTATAATTGTCAGTGAAATTTAGAAAAGAAGAAATGTCATCTCACTGGCAAAGCTTTTGTGGTTTCAAAAATAAAGTATTTGGGGGGGAGGGGGCCAGAGACAAGATGGCTGAATGAAGCCAGCTTTCCACAGAGGCTCCCATCCAGAAGGAGAGTTAAAGGACAGAAATTTAGCAAGTAACCTGGTGGATTAGAGCTGCAACAAGAGAGAAGGTTGAAGAACGCACATCAACCCCACTGAGGCAAGCTGCAACACTAAGGATACAAACAAAAGGTACAAAATCCATCACCAAGTGAATGGGAGTCCCCTCCCCCATGAGAACGGTTCAGAGTGCTCCACAAACAAATGAGCAGAGTTCAAAGGTCCTCCAACTACACTCCATGGGAGACACCCTCTAAAAACTGGACCTACCTCCCCTACTAGGGTGCCACGGTGTTCTCCTGCCAGGCATAAAACTGTATAAAACTGTATATATTCTCTACCTGCAACTCTGAGCTCCCAGCACTCCCCTCCACTCTCACTCTGAGGTCTGGAGGCCTGT
>CAUYPK010033053.1:0-15000 GCA_963574355.1 Loris lydekkerianus
GGATAAAATGAGTAGGGCGCCGGCCCCATATGCCATTGTTGGGGGGTTCAACCCCGGCCCTGGCAAAAACTGCAAAAAAAAAAAAAAAAAAAAAAAAAGCTATTATTAGCTGCTCAATCTCAGCTGACAATGTAGACAACAAAATATGCACAAAAACTTCCCTCTGTCAAATCTGATTCCAAAAATTGTCACGTCACCTTACAAAGACCCTATCTTTTATTTTTTGAAGCTAAGGGGGAGGGATAAGTCTTTTCTATCTTAAAAATGCATCCAATATGTGGATGCATAAAAATAAATGTACATAAAAATAAGTGTACAGACCTATTCAACCCAACTGCTAGCCTGTTAGCGATATAAAGCACAATACAAAAAGTAGTACTGGAATAAAACTGGTAAGCTTGAAGACACTAAGAAAAAAATCTGGTTATTCAACAATAATGACTAGGATTAGAAAGATTTTAAAAATATATTTAGTAATTTCTTTTGGTGGTCGTAATTGATGTTTTGTTTTGTTTTGTTGCAGTTTCTGGCCAGGGCTGGGTTTGAACCCACCACCTCCAGCATATGGGGCCAGCGCCCTATTCCTTTGAGCCACAGGTGCCGCGTAATTGATGTTTTAATCAAATGCTTCATTACATTTTTTTCATGGTAACTTGTGAATTTTTACCACACTCAATCTTTAAAAGAGATAAAGTTCAAAATCCTTTTTCAAAAGTAAATGCCAAATGACACAAAACTCTAAATAAACTGAATACAGTTTCATAAAAAATGATGTCTCAAAGAAAAATATTCTGTGTGGATTTCAATTTCATAATGATAATTTCTCACTCAAGAAAAGTTAACTTCAAATGACACTGTAAAAATAATTTCATTATCAAAAATTAAGAACAGGTCTTAAGCAAGACACCTATCTCTACTAAAAATAGAAAGTGAAGCAAGAGGACTGCTTGAGCCCAAGAGCTGGAGGTTGCTGTGAGCTGTGATGCTACAGCACTCTACCCAGGGCAACAGCTTGGCGCTCTGTTTCAAAAAAAAAAAAAAAAAAAATTAAGAACAGGAAAATATATTATGTTTCTCTAAATTCTAACTGATAGCTATTATATCCTCAAAAAAAAAAAAATTCACTAGTATTTCTCATTCAGAGTATCACCTTTCTATGTATCACTTATATGCTTAGGAATGCTATAGATATGACAGATGCTTTGAGATCACTTTGTGGTCACTCAGTCTCAGAATAGAACGAGGGAACACACGGCAATAAATTATATAACACTGTCATATCAGACAAAGCCACAAGGACTAGTGGAAGCAATTTTAAGACTGCAGAGATAAGACCATATCACTATTCTCCAAAAGAATTATATTTCTTTTTAAGTCTTTAAATTACAGTTCTTATCCTCAGGTACTAAACTCTACTCTCAGGAGATTAAGGAATGTTTACACAGTGCTTTATCATTTTCCCTGCTAGAAAATAAAACGAAATAGCCTAAATATGTATCTCTGGTGGTCATTACCTTGCAATAAACATGAGCATCTATCAAAAAGCAGAGCCCTGTATGAATGCAGACTACTAAATACCCTTTTTTAAAAAAATGGAAACACCAGAAAAATAACAATATTCAGTTGTTAGGCTAGAAAAAAAAAAAGCTGAAAACGTAAACAATGTTCAACATAATAAGCAATACCACAAAGATTAAAAAGAAAAAGATGATACTACAGCACACAGAAATAGAACCCAAGTAGAAGTGCAACTTTCCTATTTTCTCACCCAACTGGACAGAGATTTTCTGCCCCAATTACAAGACATTCAAAACAGGGACTAAAATGAGTAAGCATAACATTTTATTTTTAATGCAGTGGTATTACTGACAGGAAACTTGGACTTAAATTTGATTCAGCTCAACTCAACCAAAACGCCTTCCCCGTCCTGAGCCCACAGAAGTCTAGAGCAGCAGTTCTCAACCTGTGGGGTCATGACTCACAGGAACTGTATTAAAGGACTGCGGCATTAGGAAGGTTGAGAACCACTGGTCTAGAGACACCAAGATGAATAAAGAATGGTCCCTGCCTCAGGGACACTGTCCACTGGGGAAGTAGACAAACTACTATTACATGACAAAGTAGGGGCTACAAGGAAGTGTGTACTAAGTGTAAAGTGTGTACTAAGTGCAGAAAGTACCTGAAAACACAGTAAAGGTGGCTAATAATCCCACCCCAGGGATGAGTGCTGACTGAGCAGAGGGTTGGGTAGGATCTGAGCAGGGTCTTAAACTAGGCAGGAAAAGGGGCTGACAGTAAGAGACATTCCAGGCAAGGAAATGGTTGTTTTAATCTTAAATAGCATCATTCCTAATTCTTCTGATGTCTTAGGAAAAAGAAAACTGTTTCAGGTTGTTCAATAGCCACAAATGTAAAAACCACGATGCCCACAAACTCTTCTGGTCTTCTAATACTGCTATTTGGAAAAGCAAATGAGCTGGCCAGTACCTATTCAGTTGAAGAACCAACAGGAAACAATGAAAGATTTTAAATGCTGTCACTACAAACAACAAAACTTGCCATAAAAGCAGAAGGAAAAAGTCCAAGAAAAAGAATGTTAAATGATTCCGAATATAGAAAAAGATCTGAAAAGCACGATTCAGTTCAAATGTCATTATTAAATAGCCATCATTTAGAAAGGCTCTTCAGTCCTGGACAGGATAAACTATGGTATAGTCAAGTGCATGGGATTCTGTATTCACTGGCCGTACTTGAACATCTAAAGATCAAAACTGGTTGTTGCTTCTAAAATAAAATGGCCTCTTCCTTAGAGTCTAGATTTGTGGTCAGTTACATACTAGTCTGTGGTCAGTTACATACTAAGTCTTAGTCTTTGTATACCTCTCCTTAGTCTGTGGTCAGTTACATACTAAGAAATGAGATTAAATTTAATTGCAGTGGCTACAGCCATTTTATTCAGAAAAAAAGTTCTGATATAGACTTTGGAAAATTAAACAGTAATCCAAACCACAAAGCTTAATCCAAAACCCAGGCCCAGGTTACCCTTTATAGTTGAGGAAACTGAGGTGCAGAAAAGTTTGTTCTGTCAGATGAGTTGGAGATGAACTCAAATTGCATCCAACTCATAGCCTAAGCTTTTAGAATCCAAACAGTGACAGCCTGAGAATTTTGCAAACTACTTCAAACTGCACTGAAGCCTTACCCAAACTTTAGTGGGTGGGGAAAGAATTGCCAAGCAAAAGGTCAAATCAGGAAAAACAGAAAAGAATGATAAGAGACTGGCGAAAATTAGCCTATCTTCAACAACTTCTGCCCTAAGACGTCAAGAACTTTATCTGGGTGCAGAAGTTTCTCCTCCATCCTGAAAAGAGGAACTAAAATGTAATAGCAAGAAAATACAGCCAGAGCCTAGGAAAAATTAGTAAGTTTTCCTTCACTGTTCTAGAAAAGCAACCAGCAAGCCTTCATAAGAAAGTGGGGGAGGGGGGGCCAGAGCAGGGGTATGGCAGGCGCCAGTGGCTCACGCCTATATCCCAGCACTTGGGACACCAAGGCTGATGGATTGCCTGAGTTCACAGGTTCAAGACCAGCCTGAGCCAGAGTGAGACCCCCCCCCATCTGAAAAAAACAGCCGGGCATTGTGGCGGGTGCCTGTAGTCCCAGCTACTTGGGAGGCTGAGGCAAAAGAACCACTTGAGCCCAGGAGTTTGAGGTTGCTGTGAGCTATGACACCATAGCACTCTACCAAGGGTTACAAAGTGAGACTCTGTCTTAAAAAAAAAAAAAAAAAAAAAAAAAAAATGGGAGGCTACCAAAACGGTTCTGGAGTCAAAGAACTGTCTATCTGTGCCCCAACTCTACTGTGACCTCAGGCAAGTACTAAATCTCTCACACCTTTCCCCTCACCTGAAAAAAAGGGTACTGCCACCTGTTCTGTAAAGTTACTATGGGGAATGGTAATAACTTATTAAAGGGCCTGTTCTGGGAAAACACCCTACAAGTGGTAACAAGTTGTGGTCTGAAAACCCCATTTGAACCTCTTATACTTTTCACTTCATACCACATAATTCTGTTGTCTAGTTGCATGTAAGAATTACTAGTAAATTAGAGATGCTCTGGCTACTTCTTTAAAGAACTCTATTCTCTCACTTTTCCTAAAGTGAAGGATCTCTGAGTGATGAGGGAACAGGACCTACAAGCTAAAAGGGGAGACTCTACCCAAGCCCCTCCTAGAGGGAAAAGGACTGTCCACTCTCTGAAGGCAGGACTGCTCAGTTAAATGTGACTGCAAACAAATTTCCCTAAAGCAAGATAACTTTTGTAGACTTAGGCCTCTCCTAGCAGCTTACATGACTTCCAAACACTGGCCCACAATAATTTTGTATTGCACAGTATCGAGTCACACACAAAAATACCATAAAATTTTACACTGCAACAGTTTAATTATACTGCAATATTAAAATCAAAGTACTTTGAGCTGGGTGCCTATAAGATAACCATAATGAAGTTACACCTTTAATAATGAGGAACCGGGAACACATGGATGTCAAGAGGGAGTGGGTGTCCAGCAGAGCACTGGAATGAAATGGAGCAATCCCTTGAGATCCAAATTAGAACCTATAACTTACCTGGAGGACATGTAAGAAGCTCCTCCAGGGTGAAAGAGGCCTTTAAGGCCAAGTGCACCTGAGTGGAACTTCCCGTGTGTGGGGAGGTGTAGCCACACACACCTCCAACCCCTGGCTTGAGCCCCGGATCCCCAAGTTCCCCGACCCAGACGGTGGGCGCTCAGCGCGGAAGCGCGCGGGAGGGACAAGGGTGGTCAGCCTTTCCCGCTCTGCAGAGGGGCCAGGGCTCGGCGCTGCCCTCGGAGAAAGGCCGGGGCTCCCGCCCGTCAGGAAATCATGACAGCCCGCGCGCTCGCAGCCCGCCGGGCCCCGCCTCGCCAGGCCCGCAGGCGGCTTCTCCCGGCAGAGGGGCCCGGCCGCGCCCCCTCCGCTCCCGCGCGGGCGCAGAGCGCCCCTGGCCTCACCGGGTCGGAGCTGGAGGCTGCCGTCGCGGCGGCTGCACCACAGCGCGCGCTCGCCCTGCTGCAGGATGTAGTGGTCCTTAGCCTGGAAGAGCTCCATGCCGGCCCCGCGCGCAGGGGAGGCGGCGGCTCGCGGGGGGAGCACGGGCGCCCTCGTTGGCCGCGGCCGGCGGAGCCCGCGCTCCAGGGAGCAGCGGGGAGGGACGGCGCCGAGCAGCGGCTGCGAGGGAACGCCCCGGGGGCCCGACCGGCCGGCGGAGAACGCGCCCCGGCGCGGCGGCCGTAGAGGCCTCTCCCCCGGCTCCTCCCCTTCCCCGGCTCCTCCCTGACCCCTCCCCGGATCCACCCCGGGCCCCTAGCTCCACCCCGACGCCCCAGGCTCCGCCCCGAGCCCCGGTCCCGCCCCCTCCTGCCTCTCTCCCGCCTCTTCTCCTTTCGGCTCCCTCTCCCTGCGCCTTCCTCGGGCTGTGCCCGCTCCCTCCTTCTCCTGCTCCGCCTTTCCTTCCGCCCCTCCCCCGGCCGGGCCCGCCTGGCCCCCGCGCGGTCTCGAGGCGGACGAGCCCTCCTGGGACCCTCCCTCCTCGCGGGCAGGTCAAGCTTTTCACCAGCCCCTACGGAACTCAGGCCGAGTCCCTACATCCGGCCCCACAACCCTTCCTCCCGCGGACCTGAGCGGTCCGCAGAGACCCTGAAGGGACAGCCGGAAAACTGGACCCACCAGGCTACGCGCAGGGCTTCGTCCCCCGCCAGGCTCTCGGCCGAGCGCAGGCGTCGTCTTTGTCCTATTTCCGATTAGAACGGACTGTTGACACCAGCAGGCATTCGATAAATACACATCAACAATAGAAAATACACGAGTATTAGCAGCACAGGGCTAAATAGCGAGGGGGGAGTAGAGATGCTCCCGGCTTCCGAATTAAGCAGGGTGAGTCTGAGACCTCATAAAAAAGCTAGTAAGTGAAGGTTACCTTGGCGAGGATAATAAGATAAATGAAAAACTTCTTGTGGAAGGAGTCTTTCCTAAGCATCTCTGAGCTCAACTTATCTTGAAAAACCAAAATGGGTTTGGGGAATGAGGCCCCCAGTCCCAGGCCCAGTTTGGGTTCTGTCTAGCTGTGTCATCTAGTTCCTTGGTCTCAGCAGTTGAACTAATAACCTTTAATTACACTCCCAGCTCTACAAAACAGTTGAGTCTTTTTACTCCTATCTCCTATGGTCTCTAATGCCTGAGCAAAAATAAGAGAAAAAGACTAGATAGGGACAAGAAAAGGGAGGCAATACTTTCTTTTTTTTTTTTCTTTTTAGTAACAGAATCTTTCACCTATGCTAATGTACAGTGGCCACATCACAGCTCACTGCAGCCTCCAACTCAAGAGCTCGAGCAATCCTCCTGCCTCAGCCTCTTGGCCTTTTTTACGTTTTTCTTTCCCTATAGAGCCCATGTCTTGCTATGTTGTGCAGATTGGCCTGGAACTCCTGACCTCAAACCATCCTCTTGCCTCAGCCTCCCAAAGTGCTGCCATTACAGGTGTAAACCGCCTTAGCAAGCAAGGAAGCAATACTTTTAACCTTCTGCTCAAATAAAAGTGAGAGGGCCCAAAGGAGGAAAGATTTCCACGTGAGTAATTATTTCAACCCACGGTGATTTCATTACTGAATTTCCATAGCACAGAAAGTCCCATGACAACAAAATGTCTTGAATCTTTTCTAATAAGTACCATGCCTCTGGGGTATTCGGGCATCTCATCATAAGGGTCAAGGGTTTGGGGGCAGTGGTTACTATATCAAACTTTGTGATGTGATTTGGACAAAGAAGGTAATGAAGATAAGTTTCAGTGAAACCATCAGTTTCAGATTTATTGTTGAATTCAGCCATATGTTGTCTTTCTTTAGCAAAAATGAGTAACGAGAAATCTTGCAAAGACAAAATGTCCTGCAAATTATTTCATTGTAGTTTTGATGAATCTCATTGTTGGATGTGAGGGAAACAGTGCTGTTGCAACTATTTTAAAGCAATTAATTAGTTGATTGAAACATTCTCTTAGGTTTCAGATCAGTGGTTTCAAGCCTGGTTACCATTTAGAAACACTTGAGGAATTTTTCCTAACACAGCCATGCTTGGAGCGCAGACCAATCAAACCAGAATTTAATTGGGATAGGACTCTGGCATGAGTATTTTTTTTTTTTTTCTAAGCTCCCAGATGACTCTGATGTGTAGCCAGGGTTAAGCACCACTGTTTTAAACAAAATTAATTAGAAAAATCTGCCTGAAAGCATCTTAGGAAAAAAACACTGGTCAGTCATTAACTAATACCATTGTATGGGGCTGTCTACCTATAAACAAGTTAACAAGCCGAGTCCTTAGGAGACAGGAAAACATGGAGAGATGTTCTTGTAATCCATCTGACCCAAATGCACACTGTTCTCTCTCTCAAGCTTCAAATGCATGCTCGCCTTTGAGGTGGGCATAGCCCTCGCCTGGCTGAGCAGAATGAGTGAAAAGAATAAATGCTCCTTTGTCCCCTGCAGATGTCACATCCCCAGTCTCCTGCCACAGCTGCCCTGCCTTGCTCCTGCTATGGACTTGGTGAACCTTGGACCCTGCAGCTTCCTCACTGTCTGGCTGGCAGCTCCGTCTTGGCCTGTGGCTATCTGCCAGCCCTCATCACCCTCTTTCAGCTTCCTGATTCAGGGTCCTCCTGTCCTGATATCATCTAGGTTATAGTAGAAAGTTTATGTGATGCTGCTCAGGTTTTTAAATATGGATGACTATTGTATATATTATATATATTCTCTTCCATGTATGATAAACAGGGTATCCATAAGGTTCGTGGGCAATTTACAATGTAAAACTATTTTCCTTATTTATAATATTAAAACAGATGATCACTATGTGTTCTGCCAGTGTGAAATCAATGAATGTGAGGAAATGTGTTCACATACTTAAATTAGACCTACACAAATAATAATGGTAAATATTCCCACTCTGATTATTGGTTTGGCTCTTCAATGTTAAGTTGATTATCTCTGAGGTATTGAGGTTGACTTTGGTGTATTCTGGTGAAATTTGACTTCTAACATCATCTCTCATCTTCAGTCAACTTGTCCACAGTTTTATATGTCAACAAGAACTTCCTTCAGTCATGTCTGTGTACAAGAAATCTTCTGAAGGAGAGCTTATATGTATACATATACATTATATTTCTGCCTATTAGGAGGCTCCTTACTTCTCAGGTCAGCAGTTGGGGTGGCTTAACTTTGGGGTTAAGGGACCAAGACACTTACAAGCTACAATGATTAATTTTATGTGTCAACTGCACTGGACTAAGGGGTGCCCAGGTGTTGTTAAATAGTACTCCTGGTTGCATGTGTGAAGGAGAAGAGGTTAGCATGCATATTGGCAGACTGAGTAAAGAAGATCTGCCTTACTGGTTAGGATGAACATTGACTAATCTTTGAGGGCCAGAATAAAACAAAAAGGCAGAGGATGGACAGATCTGTTTTCTCTTGGCATTGGGACATTCATGTCTCCTGCCCTCAGATGTCTCAGCTGCTGGTTCTCAGGCCTGCAGACCTAAACTGGGACTCACACCATTGGCTTCCCTAGAGCTTGGGCCCTCAACTTGGACTGGAACTAATTACACCACAGGCTTTTCTAGTTAATTCTCCAGGTGGCAGATAGCAGGTTGTGGGATTTCTTAGCCACCATAATCTTGTGAGCCAATCCTCCATGATAAATTGCCCTGATATCCATTTCTATTTTACTGGTTCTGTTTCTCTGGGGAATGATGGGATCAGAATGCAAGGGACTAAATATTTATGTCCCCCTCAAATTCATATGTTAAAATCCTGTCTAGGAGCTGTTTAGGGCTTTGGGGAGGTGATTAGCTCATTAATACCCATACAAAAGAGACCCCAAGAGGTCCCTTGCCCCTTCCACTATGTGAGGACACAAGGAGAAAACAGATGCCCATCCATGAACCAGACACCGATCTGATGCCAACACCTTGATCTTGCACTTTCCAGTCTCCAGAACCGGGAGAAATACATTTCTATCATTTGTAAGCCTTCCACCTCTTACACGGTGTTATATTGTTAGCCCAAACAGAGTAAGACACAAGCCAAATGTTTACATTTGACCAATCTCAGCCCAATTACCTATGGGCTTGTCTACCAGTAAACTTGAGCTACCTCCTCACATGACCTCATCAAAACAACCAAAAATCATAATAATTATTTCCGGCGTTTTGACACATACATAAAATTGTTCAATTGAGAAGTTCCATAGGACGGAATTTCCCTCATAAGGAGACTGTCATGTTGGTATAAAAGAGAGATCACTTAATTTAATGTAGAAGACCACCTCTTCTCCACTTCTATACTTAGGGGGTTAGTAAGTACTGGCTTTTTAATTGCATGGTCTGATAAAGTTGTCAAGGACCCAAGTTATTGTTTAAACTAGCTATACTTATTCCTTTGTGTGTGCGAGAGGGAGAGAGGAGAGAAAGAGAATATACTTTCTGCATCTAATATTTCTTCTTTCTCCTTGCAGAGGTAAAATAATTAGCCTTTTAGTGATAATTTCATATTTGTCTAAAACCAGCTGTCTCTCACTTCCTTTCTGTTATGCATTTGTTATTCAATTAAAAAACAAAGGAGAAACCCCCAAAAAGATGGCTTTAAAAAATCAAGTAGCTCTTCAGAGAGAGAAAGAAGGAGGGAGAGGTGGGGAAAGGAAGAGCAGAGACAGGAAAGGAGGGAAGAGGGGTGGGGCCTTGGTGTGGGCAAGACACGATTGCAAGAGGGACTTTACCTAACAAATGCAATTGGCTTATTGTACCCTCAATGAATCCCCAACAATTAAAAAAAAAAAAATCAAGTAGCTCTAAATAAACTAATTTGGGGGAAAAAAAGATACACTATTAGACAGAAAAAGTCCCAGTTGCAGAGAAATATTTTAAAAACCCACTGGGCTTTTATCTTTTTTTTTTTTTTTTTGAGACAGAGTCTCACTTAGTTGCCCTGGGACTGAGTACCATAGCATCACAGCTCACAGCAACCTCAAACTCTCGGCCTTAAGTGATCCTCCTGCCTTAGCCTCCCAAGTAGCTGGGACTACAGGTGCCTGCCCAGCTATTTTTTTAGAAACAGGTTCTTGCTCTTGTTCAAGGTGATCTCAAACTCCTGAGCTCAGCCAGACCACCTACCTCCTATAAGGGTTTCAGTCTAGGCCAGCATTGAGGTTAAAAGAAAAAAGTCTAGTCTATACAACTAAAAGAATTTGAGAAAACAATCTTTTGTGTGCATTTCTCAAATACTATAATGCCCTTTGTACATTTATTTAAATCTTATGTCTTCTTTTTTTCTCATCATTGTCTTTGTATAACACAATTACTCCCATATTGTTCCTCTCAAAACTCCAGGAGGCTTTTTTCTCTCCAGCCTCTGTCCAGCTTTTCGCTGTAAAATACAACCAAAGCACGAAGGGCTATTTTTTCTGGCAAGGCCTGACCTTCTTTGGAGGGTGGGACAGGGGAAGAAACAGCACAAAGCTAAGGCAGAAAAATCCCTAGCTGCGGTGGGAAAGGGGAAACATCAGACATTGACCAAATCAAGTACATCTCAGCATGATCAGATTTCCCCCTTGGGATTCAGTAAAAGTATTTTCATTCTGAATGGGAACAAAATGTGGCTGTAAATAGCTTTATTTGGGGTCTTTACTTTCAGAGGGTGCAGGCAGGTCTCAAGACCTTTCTGCCTTTGTGATTTCCTGATTGGAAGTGAAGAGCGTGATTCACAGGAGGACAGCAAGTTTCAGGGGCTGGTGTCCACTGCAGAGATGGGCAAACACTGTGTCTGAAGTGATTCCCCAGGGCTTCACTAGTAGTCCATTGTTTATTGCCGACCCAGCCTATTTGGAGAAAATTACTTACTGTTCTGCCTATGGCTCTGGGAGCTGAAAAATGCAAGGTGGATGGAGGGAGACAGGTAAGCAGGATCAGTGCCCAGAGGCAGGCAGCGAATGTGGCCCCTGTGGTCTTACTCTCCTTTAGCCGCCCCAGCCTTGGTAAGGAGAAGTGTTTGCCAGTTGTGTTTACACCCCTGTCAGCACTGGCCAGAGTCACCTGGGTCCCAGCCCCACTTCCCTATCAACAGTCAGATGTTCTTAGGCAAACTTCCCAACCCTCCAAGGTCACTGCTCCCTTTACATGGTTTCCAATCTTTACATTTATCTTCTAATAGAAGAGTGTGTACGTGTGTGTATGAGGTGGGGATAAAATATAAAATCTTGGGGCAGTGCCTGTGGCCCAAAGGAGTAAGGCACCAGCCCCATATGCCGGAGGTGGTGGGTTCAAACCCAGCCCCAGCCAAAAACTGCAAAAAAAAAAAAAAACCTTTCTCACAAGGCTGTCAAGATTCAATGAAGTAAAGTCTTGGAAAGGCTGTCCTGAACTATAAAGTGTTACAGAAATGTTATTTGATACTTTTTCTTAAATCTACTTTATGTATAAAAACTTCTTCTCCAGATTCATTATTGGATGGATCCCTAACATCATCATGTTACCATACATAACATACATACACACACGTATGTATATATGCTATGAAAACATGGACCACGCATGCTTATGATTTGTGTGTTTTAGCTCAGATCATATCGCCAGGCAGTTGCAGGAATAGGCATCCATCATACAACAAGGTCATGTCGCCCTGATTTCCCAACAGAGACAGAGGATTTGCCCTGAGGCTAAAGAAGCTTAAGATTCCAGACTTCTTGATTTCATCCAAAGCCCTAATTCTGTATTCATTATTTTGTGTTCTTCCTAAAGAGGTCTTTCCTTATTGGAAAAAGCTGTAGGTGCCACAGTCCTTGCCCCGACACCAAGATAAAAGAACAGAAAAGGATTCCGTGCCTATTCATCCTCTCCTCTCATTTGTCCTCCCTGCTTTGATCTTTCTCTCAGATCTTTCCAGCCCCTCCAACCTTTGGACTCAGATATGCTTTCTGCTCCCTCCAATTCTCTGATCCACTAACAGTCATGTAGCTGAATTCACACACACACACACACACACACACACACATCCACAGGCATTCCTGTTAGGAGATAAATTTAGAGATCGGAAACTATGTTCCAGGATGGCACCATTCATCCCAATGACTCAGACAGAGCTATTCCCAGTTCACGTGGAGCCTTTATATTGAAAATAGAGCTGGGAAGAATCCTTGATTCATAATGCTAGGGTTATAGATTTTCCAGTAGTGGATTCAAAAGTGCTATTAATAGGAGGAGACTGTTTTCATCATGTGATGTTAGACTGAGGAAGAAAAGCGATACTCAGTGGCAAGGTGTGCTTGCCCTTGCATGATGCAGAAGGAACCTGTCCACAGCCGTTCCTGGTCAAGGCACTGCCTGGAGGCAACAAGGCACTGCAGTCCTCCCCCAGTCTGTAGGAATCCAAGTTCCCCATCCCGACTCCAGAGCCACCAGAGCTGAAGTGGGAGAGATCACAGGACACTTGAGGAGATAAAGAGCAGGTCTTTATCTGCCCTTTACCCCTTCCTGCGGGAAGGGCTAAAATTTTCCAAGGTAGGGATTGGGAAATGTCACACTGGAAAGTAGATTTAAAGGGAGTAGGAGACAGACAATCAAAAATTAAGGAGATAGACTGAGAAAATAGGGAATATCCATTCAGAATATTCTCTGACCGCCTAAAACAGGAGGCCTCGCCCCACCCTATTCCCACCCTGAGTGGTATCAGCAGAAGAGTTAAGTTAGGTGAATATGGAGCTGCCACCCTACCATGGGTGGCTTTAGGCTACTTAACTGACATTTTAATAAATGCCTGTAGTCAGCTGAATAACATCTCTCAAAGATATAGGAACCTGTTGACCAAGCAAGGTGGCTTGTGCCTGTAATTCTACCACTTTGGGAGGCTGAGGCAGGAGGATCACTCAAGTCAGGAGTTTGAGATTGCAGTGAGGTTGTATAATGGCATCTCTGAGCTCTAAACAAGGAGACAGAGCAAGACAAAAAGACATCAGGAACCTGTAAATGTTACTTATAAGGAAAAGGGGTTTTTGCAGAAGCGATTAAAGATCTTATCCTGATTACCCAGCTGGGTCCTAAATGCAGACTGTGTATCTGTATAAAAAGGAGACATAGGAGTATTTTATACAAAGAGGACCAGGTGAAGTAAAGACAACAAGAGAGATATGAAAAGGCTGGTCTTGGAGACAGGCCTGGTGCAGCCACAAGCCAAGCAATGCTGGCAGCCTCTAAGAGCTAGAAGGAACAAGGAACTGACTTTTGCTTGGGGCCTCTGAAGAGCCCAGGGCCTGCTGACACCTTGATTTTGGCCCAGTGAGACTGATTTTGCACTTTGAACTCCAGAACTACAAGAGAATTAAAGTGTGTGTGTGTGAGAGAGAGAGAGAATTTAACTATAATTTCCATTTTATTTTTTTCCAAAGAATTGTCTTTCTTCAGTCCTCAAAGACTACTCCTCACATGGGCTTTGGTGGGGTCGTGGGGTGGCACTTGCAGGTCTAAATTGGAGGGGGTGGGGCATTCGGTCCTTGCAGGCTTTCCGAGAACAGTTCCTGATCACCTTCCTGTGAGTGGCACAGCTCACACAGTTGCATAGCTTCACACAGAACTTGGAAAGCACGTAGCATCCAAGACACTCACTTCAGAAAGGTTCCTGACAGCTGTGGCCTCCAGCCTGTTCTGAAATGTTGTACTTCTTTACAGCTTTGTCTTTACGGATGTATAAGGAGCAGTCCATGTGGCGAATAGACTACGCATGGCCACGGCCCTTCTTGGTATGACCGTTGTTCTTTTCTTTGTCATCTTGCAAGCGAGGATGCAAAAGAGGAAAGTGTGTTGTTTTAAGCCTCCACCTTTGTCCTAATTTGTCTGGCAGCCTATCCAAATTCTCTGTGTATTTGGTCCAGAATCTAGCCAGATGTGGTGGTGGTTACTTGGGGGCTGCCCGTGGAGAGGGCCTATGGTGCCAGGGCCCTCCTAACATACATGGGACTCTTATTAACTTGCTAGGGCTGCCATACAAATGACTACAAATTTGGTGGCTTGAAACAACAGAAATTTGTACTTTCACAGTTCTGGAGGCCAGTTGTCCAAAATCAAGAGTTTAGCAGAGTTGATTTCCTCTGGAAGCTCTGAGAACCCATTCCTCACCTCTTGCCTGCCTTCTGGTGGCTTCTGTGATTCTTGGTGTTCCTGGCCTTGACATGCATCACTCGAGGCTCTGTATCCATCCTCACATGGATCTTCACATGGCCTTCTGTGCTTCTGTGTGTTGCCTTCTTTGCTGTCTCTGATGAGGACATAGCTCTTTGGATTTAGAGCTCATCCTAATCCAGGATGATCTTGTCCTAAGGTCTTTAATCACATCTGCAAAGACCCTATTTCCAAATAAGGTCACATCCACAAGTACTAAGAATTAGGAACTGGACGTATCATTTTTGGGAGGAACACCATTCAACTCACTATAGGGGCTAATGTCCTCCCCATATACAGAAGCACTCTTTGTGGAAGGACAGAGAACTCCAGCAGTCACCTTCCCAGCTTAATAAAGACTTAGAAAATTGCAGCCACTTGCCTATAATCAGGCAGCAAATTTCTGACAACATCGGTCCTCACAGAAACCAGACTCAGAACTTCTGATCCAGCATGATTTCCATCACACCACCCAGCTTCTCGGGGCATCCCCTCCCGAGGAACGATGCTATTTTCTTTAAAATCAACTTCAAAGGTGCACCTTGCCAATCTTCACACAACCCCTCTTGGCAAAAAAGAGAAGCATACCATATACTGGACATGGGTTCATATACCAAGTTCACATCTGAAAGGTTTCAGAAAACATTGCCAATTCCAATACTTGCCTTTCTCCTGATTCTGTTGTTAAATGATGATTCTCATAAACAGAAAAATTTCTCAAATTTTAGA
>CAUYPK010033053.1:20000-48809 GCA_963574355.1 Loris lydekkerianus
GTAAAGTGCAAGTATCCAATATGCTCCATACTAATATGAGCCCAGTAGACAATCTAACACACACCCACCAAACAGAAAAACTCAATTCAAGTTGGGGGAGGAAGAACAAGGGAGGAGAGAAAGGGGAGGAGGGAGAGGGATGGGTGTGCTCCCACTAATGGGCACAATGTAAAGGTATATGGACACATCCTGGGTGTGGGACACAACTACAAGAGGGACGTTACCTAACAAAAACAAACATTGTAATCTAGTTGTTTGTACCCTCACATTAACCTGAAATAAAAAAAAAGAATGAAAACAATAAACATTAAAAATAAAAATAAGATATTGCTACCTAGTGGTAAATGTATTTAACTACCAAAGGCCATAATTTTCCAGAAAAAAGGAAGACAACGCCATGTTTGCTGGTGAAACAGCCCAGTATAAGCTCTCTAGGATTTCTTCTCATCTCTAAGACTCATAATTCTATGATTTGAAATTTACTGCCCCACAGACTCTATAAAGTCACAAGCCTTTTCCATCACAACATCACATTCCCACCCCTGGAATGGGTTAATAGCATTTTTTAGAGAAAACTTCTCCTTCAATGGGATGATCTGTTCTAAACAATTCATCTGTCCTAAGGAAGGAAAGGAAAGGGATATCTACAGAGGGAAAAACGTATAACATTTTGAGCTTCCATCCAGAGTTGGTTTAACATAATACACACAACCAGTCCCCTGTAGGGATGTGGAAAATCAGAGGCAGAGCAAAATGGAATTTGCCAAGTTCTCATGGGCCCTAAGAGGGTGAATAGTGAGCAGCAGCCAGGCGCATCCCACTTCTGACCCCAAGAGCGAGACAACTGGTGGACCCGTGAGAGGAGTAGAGAAGATGGAATGGGAAAGTCGCAGAATAGAAGCTTCCTTCCTTTCCTTTGTACAAAGTAGGTTTGTTGAGAAGCTACTGTTTCTGTCTGTGCGGGCCTCTGGCACCTCAGCAAATTTCTGACCACAGCAGAATGAGAATAAGCCACTCATACCACCCCCTACAACAGGGACCCATTGTCATGGAAGTCAGGTGGACTAGAGCTAAGCATTGTTCTGATCTGTACCATGCATTGTTTTGAAGTTGGATGAAATCATGACATGTAAGCATTCTTTCTGAGTCTGGAAGAAGTCCAAGGTAATTGAATGATTCATTCCTGAGTGACCCCAATTGCCTCCTTTTATCCCATAACCTTTCTCCTCCATCCTCTCCTTAAAAAGCATTTATTCACTCAATAACTACTAGATGCTAGTTTTAACAAGCTGATGACTCAAAGCAGCAGTAGATATTGGATCTTTTTCTTTAGAATTGCTAAACCCCAGAGAAGCGAGTCATAACCGTTTCTGAAGATTTCCTCTTGATGCAAGAGAAAAATACAAATAACCAGATTTCTTCTTTCTCTTCAGGCTTTAAAATGAAATGTTTTGTCATTCGTATTTGCAATTCCAAGAAAACATTTAATCTATCATTTCCTTCTTATTCACCTTATTTTACTTTATTCTCTCACTTTCTGTTGATCTGGATTATTTCTATTACCTTCCTTGTCCTCAGAATTGCCGGTTTCCTAATTGTCCCAGCGGCCTGACTCTCTCTTCCTTATGGTTCTCTCTGGAATCATAAGTGTGTAGAAATTTAAGGTGGAAAGGGGTCTTCAGTTAGTTCAACAGCATCATTTCACAGGTGAGGAGCTAAGAGTTAGGGAATTTGAGATATATTCCCAAATATGCTTAATTTGTGGGAGCACCCAGCAGTAGAATGCAGGTGCCCTGATTACCTGAACACAGCCCCAATTCCTTCTTTGCACCTACTAATAACACAGTCATATAAGAATTCATCATAACTCTGCCATTCTTGCTGATCTCTTGTGCTACATAACAATGTCAAAGCTACAGGCTCTGGGGCATCAAGTACAGATTTGGAAGAGTTATTCTGGTATTTAAAATTTTTAGGACTGGGCACAGGGGCTCATGCCTATAATCCTAGCACTATGGGAGGCCGAGGTGGGCAGATTACTTGAACTCAGGAGTTGGAGACCAGCCTGAGCAAGAGCAAGAGCCTTTCTCTAAGAACTACATGGGCATTGGGGCGGGCACCTGTAGTCCCAGCTACACGGGAGGCTGAGGCAAGAGAATCACTTCAGCCCAAGAGTTTGAGGTTGCTGTGAGCTGTGATGCCATGGCACCCTACCAAGGGCAACAAAGTGAGACTCTGTCTCAAAAAATAAAATAAAATAACATAAAAATTTTGAGGAATCATTATTCTAAGTAGATGTAAGATTTCCTAAAAGTTTGTGAAATATGGCATCCATATTATTTAACTTTATGGAAAAAGAGAAATGCAGAGAAAAAGGGGAAATTATGATACAATATTACCAATAGTAAAAGTGTTGCAAAGGAAAAAGGAAGTGAAATTCTACAACTCAAAAATATGCTCATGGTATACTCATAGGTTTTAGTCATGAGCACAATCTAAAAATAAAATATCTGGGTCACGGGTCAAATAAGTAATTATAATGAACAAAGGAAAGACAATATTTATACCAACCAGAATGGGATCAAATTTTCCTCAACGTTGTGTTCCCACAGAACTCCCAGTCCTCAGTGCATCTCAGTGCTTAATGCACTTTTTTTTTTTTTGTCCATGGAGGCATTTTAGTTTTAAATATGTATGACATCCCTAGAAAAAGAATCCCAGGATTTTCCCTCTTGTGTGTTTTCTTCTTGGATCTTTGTGGTCCATGATGCCATCCGAAGTTGTCAGTACAAGGAAACCAAACTGGCAGGAATGGGAGCAGATGATTCTGCCATTTTTCTAGACCTGTGGGTTGCACGTCAAATCTGGGGTTGATTGCTCCACACTTGTTTAACCTGCCTATGAGGTTCACAATAATTTTCCAGCTTCCATGATTTCAAATTTGCCAATGTAACCATGCTTCATCATCACAGTTAGAACCAGACGATTACTTGGAAGCATGGTCTTGTAAGAACCTCTCTTTTCGGCATTGCTGATGCTCTTAAGAGCATTGGCCAGGACATTCCTGTGCACCATTATGGTGGCATGGAAAGATGGCAGAAGGAGCCTCCATTGACTTTTTCTAATAAATGTTGATGATATAAATACGGTGTCTATGGAAAGTTTAATTAGGACATTTAATTAGAACTCTGAATCCACTTTGGATTCAGAGTTCTTTTAATGTCAACATTTTATAGTTTTAATTTTGAAAAGCAGCACAAGAACATTACCAGTAATAAGGAATCCCCAGTTCTGAGCTTCCTCCCATTTACTGGTCGTTGAGATGTACGTGCAGAATAGGCAGGATCTGAATTCCTCGGTGGCAAGAAACAGCAACCCACTCAACCTAACCAACACAAAATGAGGATGTGTCTCATGGACTCCTGTGCTCACAAATATTCCATGTGCTCCCCTTTGTTTCCCAAATCCCTCCAGTTCATTTGAGACCGTGTGACTGGATCTAGCAGTTAGACTGCAACAACCTGTGTCCCTTTGGGGCTGAGGTAGTGAAGAGTGACTGCACCTCCTTGAAGACATTATGCTCAGTGAAATGCTAAGCCAGTCCAAAAGAACAAATATTGTATGATTGCACTTACCCGAAGTACCTGCATAGCCAAATTCAAAAGAGACAGAAAGTAGAAAGATGGTTATCAGAGGCTGGGGGAAAGGGAGATTGAGGAATAACTATTTAGTGGGTATGGGAGATCGAAAAGAGCTGGAGACGGATGATGGTGGTGGTTGTACACAGAGTGTGTTTACTTAACACCACTGAAATGTACACTTGAAAATAGTTACAATGGCCCAACATGGTGACTTGCACCTGTAATCCTAGCACTTTGAGAGTCCGAGGCAGGAGGTTTACTTGAGGCCAGGAGTTAGAGATCAACCTGAGCAACAGAATGAGACCCTCTGACTACCAAAAAAAGTACAAAAATTAGCCCAGCGTGGTTAATCCTAGCACTGTGGTAATTCTAGCACTTTGAGAGGCCGAGGCAGGAGGTTTGCTTGAGGCCAGGAGTTAGAGACCAACCTGAGCAACAGAATGAGACCCTCTGTCTACCAAAAAAAGTACAAAAATTAGCCCAGCATGGTGGTACATGACTATATCCAAGCTACTCAGGAAGCTGAAACAGGAGAGATCAGCTGAGCCCAGGAGTTTGAGCTTTCAGTACACTCAAGCCCAGGAAACAGAGCAAGACTCTGTCTTAAAACAAGAGGTTGAGATGGTACATTTCATATCACGTATATTTTATCACAATAAAAAAAGAAAAATGTTTGAAAAGTGTTGAATAAGGAAGGGGAGGAATCTATAAACATAATTACTTACATTTTTTAAAGAAAAATACATGTACTTTTTTTTTTTTTGCAGTTTTTTTTTTGGGGGGGAGGGGGCAGGGCTGGGTTTGAACCCACCACCTCCGGCATATGGGACTGGCACCTTACTCCTTTGAGCCACAGGTGCCGCCCAGAAAAATATATATACATTTTAATTAACTTAAGCAGAAAGAGAAAATATGGTAGGAAAGACAGGGAAACAAGCTAGATTTATTTGAATGTACCTTGCTTCGTAGATTACATTGTGAAACTGTGGCTATTTCATAAAACGAAATAAGCAAACTTTTTTTTTTTGAGACAGAGTTTCACTTTGTCACCCTCGGTAGAGTGCCGTGGTGTCATAGCTCACAGCAACCACAAACTCATAGGTTCAAGTGATCCTCCTGCCTCAGCCTCTAGCCTAGCTGTGACTACAGGCACCTGCGACAATGTCTGGCTATTTTTAGAGACGTCCCGCTCTTGCCCAGGCTGGTCTCGAACTCCTGAGCGCAAGTGATCCACCTGCCTCTGCCTCCCAGAGTGCTAGGATTACAAGCATGGGACACCATGCTCAGCCCTAAAATAAGCAAAATCTAAAAAGGAAGAGGAAGAGTGACTATACCTCCTCCATCTCTTTCTCTTCCTCCATGCTAGCAAGTGTGCCAGCCACCTATCCCAGATGACAGAGGTATAAGCTATCAGGAAGGGCTGCCTGACCAGGAGTTCATGTGAGTCAGGAAGTAAACATGCATCGGGTTAAGCCACTGACTCACTCCAGAAACTAGGCCAGATATCCGCCCACTCCCAGACAGTGCGGTAAAAGGCACTTGACGCTGACCCACACATAGCACCCACAGAGGTCACACCTATGGCGAGTATTTATCTTCAATTTGCAGGCAGGGTGCAGCCACGCCTCTGCCTATCAGCCCCGGAATCAAGTGTGAAAACCATTCAGACTCCCTGGCGCACTCACATCTCTTCCTGTCTTTGAACATCTACCCCGCCCCCATGAGAGACCAGTTTTCTCTGCCTCTCTCTCCACATGATAAACAGAAGGTAATTAGTCTACAACCCATAAATTAAATTTTCTTCCATTCAAGAGACAAGTTCAGATATTGGCTGTCTAATTTCTTAAAATTTCAGTCACCTGAGAAAAGGTATTACTGCCTTAGCTTGGGTCAAGAGTCCATGTATGGTCCTATAATATGGTCACTAGAGGAAGGTCCTGCCATTCTCTGGCCCCTGCTGTGAGTGGGGCAGTCACCCAAAAACAGTCCTCAGCAGACCCTGCAAGGCAATGACTCTTTTGGTAAGCATATGGGTTCAGAAATCCCAGATAATAATGGCATAAATATGGATGAGCAGAATCTTTTCTTCCCTTGCACAGCTGTGTAGGTAGCTTACAACTTGTACGGTGGTTATAGTGGCTTGAATAGTATCTCCCCAAAATTCATATTCACCCCAGGCCTCAGAATGTGATTTTAAAGTGATACAGTGGTGAGTACCTATAGTCCCAGCTACTCAGGAGGCTGAAGCAGGAGTTTGAGGCTGCAGTGAGCTATGATCATGTCACTACAATCCACCCTGGGTGACAGAATATGACCCCGATTACCAAAAATAAATAAATAAATAAATAAAAGGCCCATTGCAGTGGCTCATGCCCGAAATTCTAGCATTTTGGGAGGCTGAAACTGGAGGATCACTTGAGGCCAAGAGTTCAAGACCAGCCTAGGCAACATTTCTGAAAAACTTTTTTAAATTACCTGGGCATGGTGGCACATGCCTGCAGTCTCACCTACTCAGGAGGATTGTTTGACCCCAGAAGTTTGACATCACAGTGACCTACGTTTGACCCAAAGCAGGAAGGACATGTAAAGACAGAGACAAAGACTAAAGTTTTGCTGCCATGAGCCAAGAAGTGCCTGGGTCTACCCAAATCTGGAAAAGACAAGGGAGATTCTTCCCTGGAGCCTTCAAAGGGATAGCAGCCCTATTGACACCTTGATTTTGAACTTTGAGGCTCCAGAACAGTAGGACAATAAATTTCCATTCTTTTAACCCACTTGGTTCATGGTAACTTGTATGGTAACCCCAGGATACTGATACGGTGGCTTCCCAGACATCTGGGTCCCAGGCTGCATCTGGCTTCCACCGTCAGGTGGCTCTCATCCTCGTAATTCAAGATGGCTCTCCAGTCTTCATCAAGAATTAGGATGGGAAGGAGAGAAGGAGCCCACCCCTTCCTTCCTTCCTTCCTTCCTTCCTTCCTTCCTTTCTTTCTTTTTTAAGACAAATTCTCACTTTGTCACCCTCAGTAGAGTGCAATGTCATCATAGCTCACAACAACCTCAAACTCGTGGGCTCAAGCAATTCTCTTGCCACAGCCTCTACGAATAGGCAAGGACTACAGGCGCCGGCCACAATGCCTGGCTATTTTTAGAGATGGGGTCTTGCACTTGCTCAGGCTGGTCTTGAACTCCTGAGCTCAGGCAATCCACTGCCTTGGCCTCCCGGAGTGCTACGATTATAGGCGTGAGCCAAGTCGCCTGGCTAGCCCACCCCTCCTTTTAAGGATAGATACATCTTGGAACTAGTATTTACCACTTTCCCTTGCATCACAAAGCCAAGGCCAGATGCAAGGGTGGCTGGGAAATACTATCTTTATTCTGGGTGCCAAAGGTCTAATTGAAATTTAGCTTTCACTACCAAGAAAGAAGGAGAAGAGAACCCACAGGGAAATGATTTCTAAAGGTTTTTTTTGTTTGTTTGTTTTTAACTAGCTAGCATCTTCTTATTTTATATTTTAACAGAAAGATCAAGGACAGACTTCAGGAGATTTTGCAGGATATAAATGTTGAATGATGGCTGGCTGAAAGCGAGAGAAAATCTGCAAGAGATGCATTCCAGCCCATGGTGGGACCCAAGTAGCCACATGCAGACCTTAGCTTAAATTGACCACTTCTCTAGGAAGGCCCTCCCAGGCTCCCCAGATCAGGTTATGCCTTTCTGTCTCACAGTCCCACTTCAACCTGCAATTCTCCCTTGCAGAACTCACTGCACTTATTCAAATCTGTTGAGCCCCAGGCAAAGGAAAGTTCCTTGAGAGCGGGAACTGTTGTCTGTCTTGATCACCTGCTGTAACTCTAGCAACTGGCTCAATACCCAGCATATAGTAGCTGTTCAATAAATACTGCAGTTGAATGAATGCAGGCGCTAAAGCAGGACTAGTGCATGTTTCAGCAAGATCAGTTATGCATGTGGCTGATATAGAGGTATGTCCTGTGCTAAGCTACCAAGGAGCAGGCCAGAATGAAGACCCTGGAAACGGGGCCAGGCTGTGACAATTGGAGAGCTGCTACTCTTTTAAAGCAGAGATTTGCTTTAGGATAGTTAATATGGGAGTGGTCTATAGAAAATCTTTTTTTTTTTTTTTGTTAACTGTCTCACTGTGTTGCTCAGATTAGAGTACAGCAGCATCACCACAGCTCACAGCAGCCTCAAACTCCTAAGCTCAATCAGTTCTCTTGCCTCAGCCTCTTTAGTAGCTGGGACTACAGGTGCACACCACCATCCCCTCCTAATTTTTTCTACTTTTTTTGGTATAGATGAGATCTCCCTCTTGCTCAGGCTGGAGGATATCCTTTTTATAAAATAAAAATGATAATATTTATCTGATAGGGTTGTTGGGAGGATGCAATGAGATAATAGTGCCTGGCTCCTGGGAGGCACTCAATAAATGGTAGCTATTATTAAAGATGGGAAAGGCTGGAGTAGGTACATCAGTTTATTCATTTATGCAGCAAATGTTTGTTGAGAGCACACTCTCAGGGCCTGCATTAAGGGTCTCTCACTCACCCTCTCTCCACTCTAAGATTCATACCAATAAACTATATGTCCAAGGATCTCTAGCCAATTGGGAAACTGAAAACCAACCTTAATGCACAGCTAATACAAGCTGGATTTGAACCCGGCTTAAATGTAGCCCTAAGGGAGACGTGGTTCTCTTTCCTCTCCACTGAACTGAATAGAGCAGGATTCACCATGATAGGGTCACTGAACCTACCTAACCAGTCACAGTGGAGAAGTTGGAAAAAAGAGAATGACAGGTCCCTGCTTCCTCCTTCTCCAGAGATGGCCCTGTCACCTGTGCTACCCACACAGGAGTGTCATATTTGAGCTCAGAAAGTGCAAGAAAGGTGGGACCTGGGGCTTGTCTTTAAGACCAGGTACTCCCTGATAAGAGGGGTACAGTCAGACCTTCCACCTCTCCCCAGGAGGGAGCAACTAAAGGAAAGTGAAAGATGACGGAATATTTCATCCAATATTCTCCCAAATGGAGGGAGAAGTAGGAATCTTCTTCCCTGTGTCCAGGGTCTAAACAGGAATTAAAATTGTGTTCAGTTCTCTTTCAGATGCCAGACATTTGAAGGTTGGGGAGGATATTCCTGGAATGAAGAGAAGTCTGTACAAGGACAGAGTCACAAATAATGATGGCAAGTCCAGAAAATAGTCTGTCATTTATTTTGCCAACAGCGTAGTCAGTGAGCGTAGGAAACAACAGGAGAGGAGTCTAAGCAGCCGCGTAGGAACACAATGATCTGTCAAGACTGATTAATTTGGAAAAGGGTGGCTATCAGAAACTCACAGCAAACAACATATTTCTCCATGAAACGCCAGGGGCATTTTCATTGAGTTAAGGAACAGGACAAGGAAGTCTGTTATCCCTGATACTGTTCTGCATTCTTGCTAGACAGTGTAGGAACATAATAAAAAAAGAATAGGAGACATAATAATTAAAAAAGATAGGACACAATTATTACAACAGATGATATGATTGCCTACCTCTTGTTTTCTTACAGAAAGAGCTGCATTAGTTTGCTGTGCCTGCCATAGCAAAATATTATTAACTGAGCTGCTTAAGCCAAAATGTGTTTTCCATAGTTCTGGAACCTGGAAGTCCAAGATTACAGTATGGGAGATTCGGTTTCTTCTGAGGTCTCTCTCCTTAGCTTGCATTTCTGTGCGTGGGCACATCATGGATGCCTCTTTCTCTTAGGGCCCCATCTAAGGCACACACCCTAGAATGCACCAGCAGCAGCATAGCACTACAGGCACTCTTTGAAAACTACTCTTGAAAAAATAAAGTATTTTTTGGCCAGAGTCAGTGGCTCATGCCTAAAATCCTAGCCCTCTGAGAGGTTGAGGTGGGAGGATTGCTTGAGCTCAGGAGTTCAAGCCTGAGCAAAAGCAAGACCCCCATCTCTATTTAAAAAAAGAAAAATTAACCAAGTGTTGTGTTGTGCACCTGTAGTCCCAACTACTCAGGAGGCTGAGACAGGAAGATCGCTGGAGCCCAGAAGGGGTGTGAGCTACACTGAGGCCATGGCACTCTAGCACAGGTGACAGAACGAGACTCTTTAATAAAAAGAAGAAGTATTTTTTAGGCCAGGCATAGTGGTTCATACATGTAATCCCAGCACTTAGGCAGGCAGAGGCAGGAGGATTGCTTGAGAACAAGAGTTCAAGACCAGACTAATCAACATAGCCTGACCCTGTGTCTTTACAAAAAATAGAAAAATGAGCTGAGTTAGTGGTGTGTGCCTGTATTCCTAGCCATTTGGGAGGCTGAGATGGGGGGACTGCTTAAGCCCAGGAGTTCAAGACTACAGTGAGCTATGATCGTGCCACTGCACTCCAGCTTGAGCAACAGAACAAGACCCTATCTCTAAATAAATTGGTGGGTTTTTTTTTTTTAAAGAAAGCAGTTTACATAAGTTCACAGCAAACTGAGAGGAAGGTACAGAGTTTCCCATGTACCCCTTGCCTCCATACAGGACCTCTTCAGTGACCCTACCCCCAAATACAGTCACGTTAGGGGTGAATTTGGGTGAGGGGGACACAATTCAGTCCATAACACAGACTAAGACCTATGGTCAAACAGGGCTTCTGGATTCCTTTCCCACTAAACTGATCTCAGAGGGGGAGGGGAAAGAGAAAAAAGAGGGAGAGAGACAGAAACACAAGCAAACCGAGCCAGTCTCCCCACAGTCCTCCACCTCTTGAAGGCAGAGCAGGCAAGTTACTCCAACAATGGTTTTCGAGCTTGACTGCTCTTTAGAATCACCTGGGGAGCTTCACAAGCTGCCAAGGCCGGGACCCCGCTCACTGAGTTTTTTACTTAACTGGTCTGGGGGAAATCTGGGCATATATATATATATATATTTTTTTTTTTTTTTTTTAATTGTGATGTACTTCACATACCATAAAATTCACCTTTTCAAAGTGTACAATTTAGTGATTTTTTGGAGACAGAGTCTCACTTTGTTACTCTAGGTGCTAGAGTGCTGTAGCACCCTGGCTCACAGCAACCTCAAATGCTGGGCTCAAACCATCTTCCTCCCTCAGTCTCTTGAGTAGCTGGGACTATAGGCACCGGCTACAATACCCAGCTAGTTTTTCTATTGTTTAGTAGAGACCAGGTCTTTCTCTTACTCAGGCTGTCTTAAATTCCTGAGCTCAAGTGATCCTCCAAACTCAACCTCCCAGAGAGCTAGGAAATTTAGCGATTTTAATACATTCACAAAGTTGTGCAACCATCACCACTATCTAACTCCAGAACATTTTCATCACTCCCCAAAGAAACTCCAGACTCATTAGCTGCCACTCCCATTGCCCCCTACGCCCAGCCTCTGGCAACCACTACTCCCCTTTCTTTCTCTATCATAGATATGCCTGAGCTGGACATTTCATATCCATGGAATCATATATGGCCTTTTGCGTCTGGCTTCTTTCATGGGCTTGTGTAATTTTTAAAAAATTTCTCTGTACAGCTAGGGCTGAGGACTGCTATGCTAACAGAAGTGCCTTTATAGCAATAGGAGAATTTCTGGCTCGGCACCTGTGGCTCAAGCGGCTAAGGCACCAGCCACATACACCTGAGCTGGAGGGTTTGAATCCAACCTGGGCCCGCCAAACAACAATGACAGCTACAACGAAAAAAGAGAAAAATAGCCGAGCGAGCGTTGTGGCAGGTGCCTGTGGTCCCAGCTACCTGGGAGGCAGAGGCAGGAGAATCGCTTGAGCCCAGGAGTTGGAGGTTGCTGTGAGCTGTGATGTCACAGCACTCTACCCAGGGTGACAGCTTGAGGCTCTGTCTCAAAAAACAAACAAACATAAATAGGAGAATTTCCAATGGAATTTCTCTGAATCTCACGTAGGATGTGTCCACAGGGAATGAGATTCCAGAAGCTACTGCAGAAAAAATGGGAAACCACTCTGATTGGCCCAGCGTGGCTCACACGCTCACCCCTTGACCAATCACAGTGTTCAGGGAATAATCACATAGTAACTGCTTTGGGCTCTAGCCTAAGGAAAATGGAGGGCCTTGACAAAGGATTTTAAGCAGGGGAGGATGTAATCAAATTTAGAAACATCTGCTTGTCCAGGAAGTTTAATAAACCGCTAAGGAAAACCAATTAACCTTAATACTCACTTATTAAGTGTCTGAGGCAAGGATGCTGCTAATAAAAAAAGACAGTCTATCTCATGTAGGAAATCTAAAAGACTGAGGATTTTCTTCTTAAATGATGCCAAGGGGGTGCAATGCATACCCAGACTATGGGAAACTGCAGGAGAGACGATATGTTTGTTTGTTTTCTTTCACTAAATAAACTGCAAGGAAAAGAGAGATAAAAGAGAAGGAGGAACTACAGGTTAAAAGGTAATTAAGGACACAGAAACAATCACGATCTATGGTTATTATTTAGGTCTTAATTTTTAGGCCAGGAGCAGTGGTGTTATGCCAACAATTCCAGCACTTTGGGAGGCCGAGCCAGGGAGATCACTTGAGCTCCAGAGTTTGAGACAAGCCTGAGCCAGGAGCAAGACCTTGTCTGTACAAAAAGAAAAATTAACTGTGTGTGGTGCTGCTGCTAAAGTCCCAGTTACTCAGGAGGCTGAGGCTAACCTCACTTTAGCCCGGGAGTTTGGGATTGTAGCAAGCTATGATGACACCACTGTATTCTAGCCTGGGCAAGACTATGCCACAAAAAAATAAATAAATAAAAATTTCTGCGGGGCTTGGTGGCTCATGCCTGTAATCCTAGCACTCTGGGTATCTGAGGTGGGTAGATTGCTTGAGTTGAGGAGTAGGAGACCAGTCTAAGCAAGAGTAAGACTCTACCTCTAAAACCAGCGGGGCGTTGTGGAGGGAATCTGTCATCCCAGCTCCTTGGGAGCCTGAAGCAAGAGGATTGATTGAGCCCAGGAGGCTGAGGTTGCTGTGAGCTGTGACACTACGGAACTCTACTGAGGGGGACAAAGTGAGACTCTGTCTCAAAAAAAAATTTTTTTTTTGGCTGGGTGTCTGTAGCTCAGCAGCTAGGGCATCAGCCACATACACCAGAGCTGGCTGTTCAAACTCAGCCCAGGCCTGCCAAACAACAAATGACAACTACAACAAAAAAATAGCTGGGCATTGTGGTGGGCACCTGTAGTTCCAGCTCCTTGGGAGGCTAAGTCAAGAGAATCACTTAAGCCCATGAGTTTGAGGCTGCTGTGAGCTATGACGCTACAGCACTCTACCAAGGGTGACATAATGAGACTCTTTTTTGACAACTGGAAATTTAAACACTAGATATTTAATGACATTAAGGAATTATTACTCGTTCTTTTAGGTGTGATAAAACTATTTTGAAAATCTTTCTATTTTAGTGAAATATTTATGAATGAAATAATAGAAGAGATAGGATTTGCTTCTAAAATATTATGAGAGGGCTTGGCACCTGTAACACAGTGGTTATGGTGCCAGCCACATACACCAAGACTGGCAGGTTCAAGCCCAGCCAGCTAAAACAACAATGACAACTGCAACAACAAAATAATAAATAAATAAATAATAAAATCTTACGTGAGGAGGGAGTGGAGTGGGATAGAAAGGGGCAGGCTTAGCCTGGGTTGATGGCTGTTGGGCTTGGGGGATGGAAACACAAGAACATTATAAAATTCTATCTTCTTTAATGGATGTTTGAAATTCTGCATAATAAAAGTTTTAAGATAACAAAAGTATATTTTTATCTTGAAGAGGTCTTGTTTTTCTTTCTTTTTTAAAAAAAATTATTTGAAGAGGTTTATTCTAAATCAAATACTAGTGATGATAGCCCAGAGCCATGTTTTACACTGGTTAGAGTGTTTCTTTTCTTTCTCTCTCTTTCTTTATTATTATTTTTTTTAATGTAACTTTATTTTTTTTATTTATTTATTTTGCAGATTTTGGCTGGGGCTGGGTTTGAACCCACCACCTCTGGTATATGGGGTTGGTGTTTTAGTAGCCACAGGTACCACCCTTTTTTTCTTTCTTTCTTTCTTTTTGTTGTTGAGACACAGTGTCACTCCATCACCCTGGGTAGAATGACGCTGTGGCGTCATCATAGCTCACAGCAACCCCAAACTCTTGGGCTCAAGCAATCTTCTTGTCTCTGCCTCCTGACTATCTGGGACTACTGCTACAGCAACGATGCAGCAATGACACCTGCCAAATTTTTCTAGTTTTAGTAGAGACAGGGTCTCAATCTTACTCAGACTGGTCTTGAACTCCTGAGCTCAAGCAATCCACCAGCCTTGGCCTCCCAGAGTGTTAGGATTACAGGTGTTGAGAGAACCAGACCGACGCCATCTTTGAGAGAACCAGACGGACGCCATTGTAAAGGTTCAGCCATTTTGGCTTCTGTCAGCCATTTTGTTCAAAACTGATGAGTCACCGTGAATTGCTGGTTTTTGTACCTTGACTCATCAGCATCCAATATGCCTTCTGGAATGGGCCATATGGCAGGACCAGTGGCAACCAACCCAGAAGCAATCCCTTTGTTTAACTTGTATACACCTACTTTGCTGTGCTATCCTATAAAAATACCCCTGTTCCAGAGCTCAAGGCTCCTGGCTCGGATCCGTTGTAGCAGAGACCCTGGGAGTCCAAGCTTGAGCTTGCAATAAAACAGCTCTTTTGCTTTTGCATTGGACTTGGCTCCCTGGTGGTCTTTGTGGGGGGATTTTGAGATCTGGGCACAACAGTGTGAGCCACTGTCCTTGGCCATTGGCTATTTCTTTTAAAAAGGAGGAAAGAAAAAAAATTAAAAGGAAGAAAGAAAAGAGCGATCTGGCCACTGGGGGGGATACTGGGGTGAGTGGGTTAGGTTGGGAAGACTGAAGGAGACAGCCTGGTTAGGAGGCTGTTTGAATGACCCTACAAATGATGGTGGCAGGAGGGAAAAAGAAAAGACAGAGAGCACTGGACACCTAAGATGTGAAGGATTTATTGTCAATTGTTATGTTCGGTGTTTGGCTGAGAGTGACAGCACGATGCTGTTTCTGGCATAGGCAAGTGCGCGGCGCCACCTGCTAATCAGGAAACATCAGGGGAGGAGAAAATTTGAGTGGGATGGAATTCAGTTCTGCACACAGGCACTCTGAGGAGCCTGTGCGGTGTCTTGGTGGCACTGTCCCATTGGTTAAAAGGTCTGGAGGGAAGTTGAGCAGATAGATCAAGTCAGAAAGTGCTAGAATAGAGCATGTGACTGAGGCCATGTGGGAGAACAAGACTGCCAGGAGAGGAACTCAAAAAAAAGAAAGGACTCTAGAGAAGGAAGGATGAGCCAGGCCCAGAGAAAGGCTGGTTCTGAAAACAAGCAGAGGAAGAGGAGCTCACAAGACAGGCTGCAAAGAAACCACCAAAATGTAGGAGGAAAACCAAATGGTGTAGATTTCATGGGAGTTAGGAGCAGAAAAAGGACCAATAATTCCAAAGCCACTGACATTCAAAGAAATGAACATTGTCACTAGATTCAACAAGATGTTATCTAAGACCTCAGTGAAAGCAGCTTCCAGACTGCTGAGGAGCCAGTGGGGGGTAACACAGGTACTCCTCAGGCCTGCTGTCCCCTCCACAGCCCCTTCTCAGGGAGGCCACCCTGTCCATGAAGCTGTGGCCCTGAACAGCCACATCTTGTACCTTAAGGCCAGTCACCTTTAACTTGTCTCCTCACTTGGGGGAATTGCTAAGCTAATTCGGTATCATCTCTCTTGGGCATCTGTCTGTTGACAGTGGGAGCTAGACTACAGATCCTGAAGTTGGCTGGAGCTAGAGTGGTCACTATGGGGTAGTGCTAGTTGGACAAGTAGGGAGAAGAAACAACAGCAGAGATGGTCAGAGAGAAGCAAAGAATGAGAAAAGAGAGATGAGGGAGGAGAGGAGAGATGAGGAGCTCATCCTGATGAGCTTGTAGTCCCCATTCCAAGTTTCCATGAGGCCAGCTGCGCTGCAGTGTCTTGTCTCTAGATTGGTGCATGGTTGACTCTGGTGTCCCTGTAAGAATCAGGATAACTCCTTCTAGAAGTTTAGTTTTGCCAAAGAGGAAAAAGATGGGGCAATAACCAGACAGAGTGATGAAAGTAGCTTAAAGATATCTTAATGTTGCTGGGGAGGAGGGGAGATATTGGACACACAAGAGAGCTGGGACTGATGATAAATCAAGGACTGAGAAGAGGTGGGTAGTAGGATCATCCCCAAACAACCTGTGAGCCTGGTGTCATCGATGCTGGCATCTGCCTCTCAGCTGCCTCTTCTGTTGGTCCCTCCCTGGTAAGAAAGAAGCTATAGTGGCTCCTGCTCAATCTTTCATTCGTTCAACCCTACTCCTTGGTGTAGACCTTTGGCAATTCTAGCTGAAAGACTGAGGTGGTTACTTGGGCTCTTCTCCCTTGGGGGCCTTGAACTCAATTTTTGTCCCCTTACAATGAAACCGGTGGAAGTTTATCCTCTTGAGCTGGGCAAATGCCTCAAGGCTCAAAGCTCTGCTAACCCTTCTCTCTCAGATATTGGCTGTCAAGTCCTCACCACTTTGGTAGCTCACCTTGTTTGGCCCACTTTTCCAGCTGTTCTTGATAGGAGGGCTGATCCGCCAGTCTCCACAGAAGGAAGAGCTTTCCTTTCAGTCTCTTCTTGAGACTTTCAAATATGTGATGCTAATGAGTTTCTGCTCTGCCCGTACTTTCTCTGTTCTGCCTGGAGGGGTGGTGCTAGTTCCCAGTGAGAGGAGATGATGGGTATTCTCTTTTCGGACAATTATTGCCCCCAGCAAGAGCTATGGGGTGAGGGAGGGACTGGATAACTCATTAGTTATCTAAAAAATCAATGTGCTTCGTCCTTAGTTTCTCCTTCTCTTACAAAGAATCTCTTTCCTCTTCTTATTGTTTTGATCCCACTCCTTCAGAAGGAATAAGCATGGCATTAAAGTGCTGAGAACATTTGCCTTTTCCCCCAAAGTCTGGCTTACATTACTAGAAAACCAACCCAGCAGGGATGGGTTAAATCTCAGAAGAGTGTGGATTGGATTATTTCTGACTCACAAATCTCCCTAATTTTAGAAAATGAGGGTGTCTCATTTATTCATGGGATGAAGGAGTGAGTTCTAATCAGCTGAGATGAACGCCTGCCCAGACCAGCACCTCATCCATCTGTATTCGCTTGCTTTACTTGGTTTTCAAATAAAGTTTCTGTCTTTGTTAATCACTTGCATTAAAAGCAATACAAAATCATGAAAGATATACTCCTTCAGGTGCTTCATTCTAAAATGGAGCCCACAATCACAGGAATGGTTTCTAGAGAAAGCAGGACAGGGGTGAAAATATAATAGAAGGCACAGTCCTGATTCGCCCCCTACCGGTCCATGAGGAGAAATTCCACACCACAGATTTTAATACGTAGCAGTTGCCATGGAGTTAGAACTGAAGCAGAATTTCATCAATCCGAGGGCAAGCAGCTTACTAAAACAAGTTACTTATTGAGTGAGGTGGGCTGGGATGACTAGTCCATTTCTCAGGACTCCAGGGCCTCATTTAACAGCCACAGTCTACCAAGGTCAGAACTAGCCTTCACCTGTAATCCTAAATAAATCCCCCTGGGATTTCAAACCTTCAGCTCACTCAGGGAAAGCCTTAGCTTAAAGAAAGATTCTGAGATTCACATTCCAGTGATCACACACACAAACAAATTCACATTTATCCAAAATCAACCATTGGCCGGGTGCGGTGGCTCACACCTGTCATCCTGGATGCTTAAACTCAGGAGTTGGAGACAAACCTGAGCAAGAGCAAACCCTGTCTGTACTGAAAACAGAAGAACTGACGGAGCGTTGTGGCAGCGCCTGTGGTCCCAACTGCCAGGGAGGCTGAAGCAGTTGGATGCTTGAACTAGAGTTTGAGGTTGCTGTGAGTAATGATGATACCATGGCATTCTCAGGAGGGTGTGGGAACAGAGGGAGACTCTGTCTCCAAAAAAAAAAAGTCAACCATTTACATTTTAGAGTAATCAGTAAGTTACTCTTTGGCCTCATGTGCTTATTTGCACATACATGCAGTCTCATTCCAATCTGAAATTTTATCATTAAAATTGTTCATGTTATGATATAAAATGCAATTTTATTTTTGAACTACATATTTTCTTTTATTAAATGTATTATTTAATTTTTATTTTATTATTTTTTTCTTTGCAGGTTTTGGCCAGAGCAGGGTTTGAACCTGCCACCTCCGGTATATGGGGCTGGCACCCTACTCCTTTGAGCCACAGGCGCCGCCCTATTCTTTAATTTTTAAATTGATATTAATATAGCATAGATGTACTTATTTGGGGTACCACGTGATAGTCTGATACATATATACAACTTGTAATGCTCAAATCAAGGTAATTGAGATGTTCTTTCCCCTTATAAAATTTCTCATATCTTTATCATTAGGGTGAAATATAATGAACAAAAAATCAAAATGGAAGCTTTACCATGTTTTTAATATTTTTAAGTCCTGAGAGTTTAAAATGTATTTGGGATAATGATCTTTTTGTCTTTTTTTTCTCTGAAAGAAATTTGTGACCCAATAATTTATCAAAATTATCATCAAAATGTTAACTGGGCACCTGTTGGGGAATCATTTTTATATTATGCTAACTGCTTCTACGTCAGAGAGTGGACACACAGTCCTCTTAGAGCTTCTGTCAGACAGGTAAGAGTCTTTGGGTGGACTCTTTTTATTATAATAATTTAGGGCAAGTAGGCACTTGTTTGAGTGAAAACTGACATAAAAATGTTTAAAAGGATTGATGAAGCCAGTCCCTCCCTTAATACCTCTTGATGAGCAAAGGCTATTGTCAGGGGAAAGGGTTTAAACTTGTCTAACAGTCCAGGAGCCTCCTGGGGGCAAAAATCTGCAGATCTTAGCTTTGTCTCTCTGAGATTCAAAGACAGAGAAACCTGTTGGGATGGATGAAGGATCCTTGATGGGAAAAAATGCAAAGGCCCCAAGGGGAACTCTGAGAGCAGTCTGAACTGGAGACTAGGGGTGTGGCGATGTAGGGGGGCTAATGAGAGTCCATGGGAGAACACAGCTGTAGGCCCAAGAGTGGATGACCACAGGGAAGAATTAATTGACTGCATTTAGCTGTGTTGCGTTAAAGCTGCTAAGACTTTTCTACCAGTGAAGTGTTCGTGGAGTCTTGTTAGGGTGCTAAGCGGCTCCTTGCATCACACCTGGCAGAGGATATGGAGATCAGAATGCAGCCCAGTGGAGAGGGCTTCTCTGTGCCTCTCCAGGTTTTCCACTTGCCAAATTCTGTGAAGTTGCAGGCTCCGAAGTTAGTGGAAACTTCTCCCACCTCTCAGCAACCATATTCTTTATCCTAAGTAAACAGCTTATTTGCTTATGCTCACAGAAGTGTGAGTTTACAGCCCAATGAACCGGAAAGGTCCATGCATGTCCATTACTCCTGGGCCTCAGTCTTCGTGGGGAGTACGTGCTGCTACTGGCACAGCGCGTGGCTGAGGAGGAAGTTCTGGATTCAACTGCTGAATGTACCAGTGTGGTCGGAAAGGGTGCTGAACTCAGACCCTGGAAAATAGCCCCAGGTGGTGGCCGTAGGGATCCAAGCCAAAGGGGCAAGAAGAGTCCATCCGGTAAAGCAGGGCAGCTTTCAACAGCAACACCTTGGGCACTTCCAAAGCACTGGCTGGTGAACAAATGAGACCTTTAGTTCTCTCTGTCTCTCCACCTGGCACCTCCAGCAGGACTGATTCCCACTCCCAAGTGAGCTCCTAAAGTTCTTGAACAATTCTGGGAGAAAGGGACAGGCCTTAAGATGGAGACCCTAGACTTCTCACTAATAAGGTCAGGTAGATGCTCTAACAATTCACCGGTAAAATTAGAGGCTTGACTGTATGTTGACCCCAAAGTGTTGGTTGAAACAGATCAAACTAGTTAGCGGGTCTTCTGACATGCCTTAGAGTCCCAAGGAAAGTGATATATCATTTTCTTTCTTTGGGCAGCTGCTCACCTTGCGCATTTGGCCCTGACATGAAGCTGGTGTCATTCTCAGGTGCTCTGCCTTCAGGGACTCCATGGTTCAGAACTCTTCTCATCTCCGTAGGCTCTGCTGGAGGGACAGGCATTCAGTAGGCATGTTTTTTTGTTGTTGTTTTTGTTTTTTTCTCCGTTCTTTTTAAACGGAGGAAGGGGGTAGAAGGTGGGGAAGATCTGCAGCCATGTGGTGTCTCCCATGACTGTGCTTCTTCACTCTGGCCTGTGGGTGATCTAGCTGATTGGGCCTATGGGTGAGTACTTGCCCTGAGGCAGACAGTCCATGAGCCAGCCAATGGACTCTAGCACCTGTTGCTAAGAAGTGAATTGCCAATCATATCCATACTTCCGAACATTTAACTAAGACATGTAAAAAATGAGATGTGAAAAAATTAAAACCTTGGCTCCGTGCTGTAGCACACGGTGCCAGCTGTATGCAGCAGGGCTGGTGGGTTTGAACCCAGCCCAGGCCTGCTAAACAATGACAACTGCAACAAGAAAAATAGCCAGGTATTGTGGTGGGTGCCTATAGTCCCAGCTCCTTGAAGGCTGAGGCAAGAGAACTGCTTAAGCCCAAGAGTTTGAGGTTGCTGTGAGCTGTAACGCCATGGCACTCTACCCAGGGTGACACCTTGAGGCTCTGTCTCAAAAAAAAAAAAAAAATTAGAACTTTCCTATATTACTAGTGGGAATGTAAAATGATGTAGCCACTTTGGAAAACAGTCTGGCAGTTTCTCAAAAGGTTAAACACAGTTGTTACCCAAGATGAAAATATATGTCTGTACAAAAACTTGTACATTGAACATTCGCAGCAGCATTATTCATAATAGACAAAATGTAGAAACAACCTGATCATCCATCAACTGATGAATGGATAAATCTGGTACACACATACAATAAATGTTATTCAACAATAAAAACAAATGAAATGCTCCTATGTGATGCAACACACAAACCTAGAAGACAGTAGCGAAGTGGAAGAAACCAGTCATAACAGACCAGATTATTACAGGATTTCATGCAGATGAAATACTCAGAATGGGCAATTCTATACAGACAGAAAGCAAATGAGTGGTTTCCAAGGGCTAGGGGTGCAGAGACGGTAAGAGGGAAATGCTACTGGGTTTCTTTTTGAGTTGATGAAAATGTTCTGAAATTGGTTGTGGTGATGGTTGCACCATTCCATGAATATACTGAAAACCATTGAATCGTGTACTTTAAATGGGTTAATCGTATGGTGTGTGAATCATATCTCAATAAGGCTGATGTAAAGGATGAAACAGTGAATGGTGGAAGAGGAAGCTAAAAAGCTCCCATACAGAGAGACCACTGCGGCCAGAACAAGTCTGCGTAAGCGGATTGAAGAAGGAGGCAGGTGGTAAGAAGGTCTTCTAAAGCTGTCTGATTTTTAGGCAAGTCGTGGTGGTTCATACCTGTAATTCTAGCACTCTGGGAGACAGGTGCTTTGCCTGAGCTCACGGGTTCGAGACCAGCCTGAGCAAGTGTGAGAGCCTGTCTCTAAAAATAGCTGGGCATCGTGACAGGCGCCTATAGTCCCAGCTACTTGAGAGGCTGAGGCAAGAGGGTCATTTGAGCCCACGAATTTGAGGTTTCTGTGACCTATGACACCAGGGCACTCTCTCAAGGGTAACAGAGTGAGATTCTGTCAAAAAAAAGAAAAAAGAAAAAAGAAAAAAAAAAGCTGTCTGATTTTTACTGCTACCTATGTAGTTGTCACCATCTCTAAAGACACTTCTGTAACCTTCCAGAACTCTCTGCCTCACACAGCTGCAAGCCAGCTAAAGCATATCCTTGTCCTGCAGAATGCAAGAAATCGGCATCAGCAGAAACCAACTTCAGGGTGAACGTGTTGCTCACTTTGTTCCTGCACTGCGGTAGTCACTTCAAGCTAAGCGGTTCCAAGAATCTGCAGCTCATTGAGCGCTACGTGACAGACATCCCTGGATCTCGTCCGCTGAGAATTTCCATCAAACTGATTCCCAACCTAGTCCTTTCTGCTGGAAGTTTGTACAGGCACAGGTACCATAATACTGTCACCCCCTTCCTGTATTATTGGAGTGTGGTAGGAAGGTGTGCTGGCATCTGGGGTTTTGTGGGACTGAGCATGAGAGACTTTGAGGCCTTAGGACAGGAGCTGGCTCTTGAATCTGCTCTGTTTAGCCCAACACCCCACCACCTTGGGTTGAATTTTCTTAAATTTTATTAGATATGTATAAAAGGGACCTGTTTTTGCCTTGGTTTTGGAATTGGACCAGCCCCCTTAAGCATTAACTTTCCAACTATATAATGTTGAGGGCCCTGAGGATGACTATAATGTATTAAGGGGCAGTGGGCTCATGCACCGTATCTCTGTATTTCTTTGTTAACCAACAGCAGGTTCCACCTCCCAGAAACCATGCTGCTTCTGGTGTCCCTTTGCTAAGGTCATTCTCCCTAAAGTCATCATCTCAGTTGGAATGGCCCGTGGTTGCCAACCTGGGTGCTTCCCTGATGGTGTCCCATGCCCTGATTCTGATGTCCGTCTCATCACTGGGAGAGAAGAGTAACTTCGAAAAGAGCCAGAGCCTCAGTTTGATGGTGGCTCCTAGCCCTCCCTGCAGCTCCTTTTCTTCAGCTCCTGCTGTCCTTGGAGTTTCCTGGAGTCCAGAGCCCAGCCATCTCTACAATAAATCCTACTGATTGAGGTCTTTTATTATTATTATTTTTTTAAAGAGACAGAGTCTCATTTTATCGCCCTCAGTAGAGTGCCGTGGCATCAACACAGCTCACAGCAACCTCCAACTCCTCGGCTTAGGCAATTCTCTTGCCTCAGCCTCCCGAGTAGCTGGGACTATAGAGGAGCCTGCCACAACACCGGCAAATTTTTTGGGCCAGGGCTGGGTTTGAACCCGCCACCTCAGTATGTAGGGCCGGCACCCTACCTGCTGAGCCACAGGCGCCGCCCTGATTGAGGTCTTTTAAAGGTGTCTCTGTCCTGTTCCTCCCAACCACAAGATCTCTGCTTGGACTACACTATAAAAAGATGCCATCCAGACGCGAGTGGAGGAGGTGCAGAGGTGGGGAAAAGAAACCCCAGTGCCATCACTCCTCCCCTGACTCGCCCAGATGCCACCTTGGGGTGAAGCAAAAGGACCAACACTCTGACCCCTTCTTTCTCCTCATCATGGGGGTAGCATGAAGGGAAGAATGGTAGAAACGACACTCCCAGTTATTCACTGTCTTGGGCAAGTAGGTGTCCTCAGAATTAAATGTGTTACTTTACGTAGAGTTAAGTACTCTTACTGTCACCAGTAACTTAGGGAAAAACCAAGGCTCGAAAAGGTTTGCACAGTCACTTTGGAGCAAGGAGGCTAGAAATTGGGATTGAAACCCGGCCTACCTAACTCCAGAGTCAACCAAAGCTCAACCACTGCCCTTCAAATCTTGGTGACCAGCAGTGCAGGCCAGCAGAGAGAATGAGCGATTTCTTTTTCCTTTTTTTGAAAGAACTCACTCCGTTGCCCTGGGTAGGAGTGCCATGGCATCATAGCTCACAGCAACCTCAAACTCTTAGGCTCGAGCGATCCTCTTGCCTCAGCCTCCCAAGTAGGTGGAACTACTGGCGTCCATCACAATACCCGGCTATTTTTCAAGACTGTCTCATTTTGAGCAGGCTGGTGTTGAACTCCTGAGTTCAAGCGATCCACCGCCTTGGCCTCCCAGAGTGCTAAGATTACAGGCATGGGCCACTGCGCTCAGGTAAGAATGAATGATTTCAACACGAGTTTTATTTACACCAGGGGATCCTGAAGGCTGCCCCCTAACTTCTTTACAGAAGAGTCAGGCCAAGGACTCTGAACAAGTTGCTACAGGGTGTTCTTGAAGAGTTTTGAGCAGGGTGAAAGCCCTGGGTGGGGGTGTAGGAAAAGAAAAGGCTTTCCTTGGGGATGGGGGAGATGCTGTCTGTCCCTGCTGCCTTTTCTCCCTGCCTATTAGCTCTTGGTGCCAAGCTAGGTGTGGCAGAATCTGAGAAGGTCAAGTCACAGTCCTTGCCCTCACAGCACTCCAGGGGGGCAGTGAGAAGGACAGGAGGGACAGGAGACAGAATTAAATATTTACAGCTCAGTAGGACTTGGAACTTGCTAACTGGCAGCCCTGAGGCTGAATCTGGCCTGCAGATGGGTTTTGTTGGACCTAGCTGGTTTGAAAAAAACATTTGAAAATATTTAGAAATTGAGAGGTTTCACAGAAACATATTTCTGGTCTTTGTTGAAGACTGAAAAGCTCTTACAACACTAGACCCCTGTCCCCACATGTCCCACCAGGTTGGGGGTTGTGTCTGCCTCCGTCACATCCCCACTGTGGCAGCTGGCTCAGTCACTCCTCTACCTGGCTGGCTTTTGTGAGCTTCAAAATTGTACCCTGTGTAAGGGCCTGCATGGGGACAGAGCTGAGTGCTGGTGAACCTTGAGGAAACCCCAGAAGTTGAACTCTAGTTTCCGGGAGGATATGAGGTGAACAGACCTTTCTGTGTGTTAAGGAGAAAGAGGGTCCTAAAAACACAAACTCAGAGGTGATTGGAGTCAAGAGGGGGAAGGAAGCTGGGGAACCAGTGAGGGTGTGACCAGCAGGGTTCTTCAGAGAAACAGAACCTGCCCACAGATGCAGTCCCTGGATTACGAACGAGGTATATTCTGCAGGTTTGTTCTTCAGCTGAATTTGAATATAAGTTGCAACAGGTACATTTACCTATCACCTGTAACAGAGTCCATTCTTAAGTGAGTTGTAGGTAAGTCGGATGTTTGTAACTTGGGGACTACCTGTACTCTGTGCACGTAGGTTTTTTTTAAGGAATTTGCTTACACGATTGTGGAGACAGGCAGGTTGTAAGTCCGTAGGGCAGGGCAGGAACTGATGCTGCAGTCTGGAGGCAGAAGCAGAAACTCTTCTCCAGCAAACCTGTTTTGCAATTAATGCCTTCAGCTGATTGGATGCAGCCCACCCACATCATGAAGTATAATTAATCTACTTATCAACAGATTGATAAATAGAGGTTAACCAGGACAACAAAATACCTGCAAGGGAGCACCCAGTAGCTAAGTACTTGGCCCAGCCAAGCTGACAGGTAACACTAGCCCTCCTGTGATGGTGAGCACGGCAGGCTGAGGAGGGAACCTGGGAGACCTTTTAAGGGTGGGGAAGGCAGGAGTCTGAGGGGCCTGATGGGAGGTGAGCTAGGAAAATTGTGAGTGACTACAGTGCATCCATAAGATGTTCAGGCAGAGGCAGTGGGGTGGATCACAGCAGTGGGGGCCAGGGAGCCCAACTGACTCTTTCTCAATGTCTGATAACAAAGGGATTAGGCTGGGAGGGAGGAGGAAGTGTTTCGGTTTAGGAGTAGTGGTGTTGGTTTGTGCTTATTGTAGGCTAAGAGAAGAAAGTGGCCAGCGAGAGAGAAAGAGAGGGCATGGCAGAGAATGAGCAAGGGGCTGGTGGCAGCTTCTCTCCTCTTCCAACTAGCCAAGAACTTCTTCCCTCCACGTGGCCAGCCAGGTCCTCAGGGCAAAGCTCTAGCTAGGAAAGCAAGGACAAAAAAAGGAGTGTTCTAGAAAAAGGCCCCTGGTACTTGGAATGCTTTTTCCAAGCCTCTCCGCACATCCTTCAGGCTGACTGGTTTCCAAGGGCACCAGGAACTCTGGCCCTGCTTGTCTGGGGATGATCCCCATGGGGAGGACCTGTGTCCGCGTCCTCCTCCCCCCCTCCCCCCCCCCAGTGCTCGATGGCAGCCTCATGGGCTTCTGCTCTTTGCCTATGGGCCTCCCCTGGGCCTCTTCCTGGTTTCCACTGGTTCTTACTGGGCAGTGCTGGGCAATACTACCAGGAAAGGCAAGCCCATAACTGGAGAAAAATCACACATAACCGAAGAAGTTTGTAAAATTTTTAGAGAGCAACAAAGCATGGCAGGCACCACGGCTCACACCTGTAATCCCAATACTCCGAGGCCAAAGTGGGAGGATTCCTTGAGTTCAGAAGTTCAAGACCTGTCTGGGCAAGAGAAAAAAAATAGCTGGGTGTTGTGGCAGGTGCCTGTAGTCCCAGCTACTCAAGAGGCTGAGGCAGGAGGATCACTTGAGCCCAGGAGTTTGAGGTTGCCATGAACTAGGCTAAGGCCATGGCACTCTAGCCAGGGCAATGGAGAATTTGTAAAAAAAAAAAAAAAAAAAAAAAAAAAAATGACATGGAAAGTTTTTTATGTTTTGGTTTTTTTCTTAGACTGAGTCTCACTCTGTTGCCTTGGGTAGAGTGCCATGGCATCATAGCTCACAGCAACCTCAAACTCTTTGGGATCAAGGAATCCTCCTGCCTCAGCCCCCCAAGCAACTGGGACTACAGGTGCCCACCACAACGCCTGGCTAGTTTTTCTGTTTTTAGTAACAATGGGGTCTCACTCTTGCTCAGGCTGGTCTCGAGCTCCTGAGCTTTAGCAATCCATACGCCTTGGGCCTCCCAGAGTGCTAGGATTACAGGTGTGAGCCACCGCACCCTGTCAACATGGGAAGTTTAGCTCTCTTACATTTCCTTTGTGGACTTTTTTTTTTTTTTTCTTTTCATTACTCAACAATGGAGGCACCAGAATTTTTTCCCCCATCAGGCCTCCAAGGGTGTCTCCAGCCCTGTCCTCATACCACCCCCCTTCCCTCACTTCCACTTTGCAGAGCCCAGAGCAGGAGGTGGCACGGGCCCAAGTGGAGAGCCGCTCAGGAAGAGCACGCGCACTCACAAAGGGTGGGTGTGCCTGCGTGAGCTTTTTTTGTGCTGCCTGAACGTTCAAAACATGCTGGAACACTGAAAGAAAGGTATTTGCCCGAGTGACTAAGACATGTCCAGCATTTTCCCACAGACTCCTGCACATCCCAAAATAACTGCAACCCTGGATGCTGTCCGTTGGCATATGATTACAGTTGTATAACGTTACAGGACAGTGGGCAGATGGGCCATACTCACCCGGGGCTCACAAGAACACACAGCCCATGGTGGAGTCCATGCTACGCTGCCTGACCAGGCTGCTAAGGAAGAACCACCACAGGGCAGAGACCACAATGGTAACAGGCACACACTTACCAGAATCATCCAGACCACCAAGAAGAGCCCACCTTTCACAGATGGGAAAGGCTCAGAGAGAGGAAAACAACTTGTCCCTAATTGCACATCTGAGATTGCAAGAGAAAGTTAGTGGAAGAGCAGGGTCTAAAATCACACATCCTGATGATGGCATTTCTGGAGGAACGTCAATTAGCCTTGGAATTGTAACGTGAGGGGGGACTTCTAAGAGCCTCCTGGCCAACTCGGGCACCTGTGTGCCCAGGTCTGGTCAACACTGTGACAGGCTCGGGATGAACCTGCTACTCTCAGGGGACTTAGTCATGCTGAGAAAATCACTTAAGGATGTTGAGGAAACAACTGGGTGCTCGCAGACAGAAGGGCACCAGCAGTTTGTTGAAGTCTGGGAAGGAACTTGTTTCAAACAGGGGAAGTTTCACAAAAAGGTGGGTCTCAACAACGGGCAAGATCTGGATGAGCTGGTAGGGAAAGCTAGTGAAGGATCACAGGAGAACCTCTGACACGCAGTAGGTACCTGACCCCAACTCCTAAGGGCTCAGGAGTTATGTCAGTTAAGTCCCTGCTCCCATGCAGGGCCCAGGGACCACCAACATAGCCACATACCTCCTTGTCCTGGTGCTCACGCTGCATCTAACTTGGATGATTGAAAATTCTTAGAACTGCACTAAAGAATGACGGGCGATGTTTAGTGATAAAAATACTGTCAGCCGAATTCACTAACCACTTGGGGAACTCTAGAGCAGTTTGATGACCACTGAGAATAGATGCCCAAGTCCCCAAAAGAGGTGGTCACATTATCTTTGGTTCACTTTAGAAATAGTCCAGTAGGATTTTTTTTTTTTCTATTTGCATGTTCAAGTTTCTAGAATTAGTGGCATGTCGGCTTATACTTCCCAAATGAGTTCACCCAGGAATGATGTTGGCAGGCTCCCACCGGGATGACTTCAGCCTTCCTCAGCAAGCTAAGAGTGGCAAGTACACCAGTGTGTATTTTTGTGCAGCACCGTCAGGCACCAATATTAAACTCAATACAGTCAGGAGAAATTCAGCCCTGGGGCTTTTAGGTCAGCAGCCTCACTAAGACTTCCAAGGTCTCAGGCCTTTGTCTTCCTTCTCACTTTCTTTGGCAAGCAGTTAGGAAAACCAAAATCCAGCACATCTTGATATTTGGGGGCTGTGGCCCCTTCCCAAGCTTTAAAAAAAACCTGGCACAGAAACAAAGATCATTTTCTACTCAGTGGCTTCTGGGAGCATCTGGTCCCTAACCCCAAAGCCTTCTAGGAACCCAATCAAGGCAAACCTGGTCCCAGTCTTGTTTGGTGACTCAGAGGTATTAGACAAAGATGACCCCAAGACTGAGTATATTTCCAACCCTGGTGACCTGGACTCCATCAACACTCAGGTCATTCTCAGGCAATGGCAGACCTGGCTTCCCTGAGCTCTCTCGAATCATCCCAGTCTCTTGGTGAGGCGTGAAGGTGGCCTGAAGCCAGGTGGGTAGAAATGCTCCGTAAGTGGCGCCTTGGCTACCGGCTGGGAGTCTGAAGGGTACAGGAGGCACATTCCATTACCTGAGTGCACAGCCCTGGGTCTTCCCAGGTTCCAGCTATAATCTGAGACCAAGTGACCAAGACAAATTCTCTCATGAACTGAGCTGGTGAGAAGTCTTGAGTCCCAAGGCAGGCTTGTAAATTCACCTGCCATTTATTCTGACTGAAGCCAGGAATAGGCAATCTCAATCTGATCACTGTTTTCAAAGATTTAGACACCACAAAAACATGTTAAGTTATAGTAGTACTTTATTTTCCTTTTTCTAAATGTAGCATTAAAGTCATCCAACATACAGATATTCCTAGGGTTCCTTACACATTGTACTCTATCTAAAGTTAGGTATTCTAATTATGAGATGAAGGAAATCATCTCATTAAATGGCAACAT